>CM042545.1:23425864-23443364 GCA_023630585.1 Cranoglanis bouderius | reverse complement strand
GAGAATGCTAGGGTTTCACTGTGAATGTCAATGTTTGATGAATGTTGCTATTTGATGTTGAATTTTGATCTTTGAAGGAAATTGTCAGTGTTTTAAAAATAATTATCATATTTAGTATTTTTTCATTAATATTAATTTTTTTCCAATCACAAAATAATAAATTATGAAACACTAAACACTACTGTCAGTTCTAAACACTACTGTCAGTTTCAAACACTACTGTCAGTTCCAAACACTACTGTCAATTCTAAACACTACTGTAAATTCTAAATTCTAAAATTGGAATCTTACCCTAATCTCTAAACTATAACACACATTGTAAATTAAGAATTTTAAATAACATTAAAATAAATACTAAACCTCACACTAGCTAATAACATGGATGAATTTTGGTGTTTATTAACTGCTGGAGAAGTTGTTATAATGGTGTGAGTTAGTGTTTCATGAAGAATGTTGGTGTTTGATGGCGACTTATGAAGAATATTGGTGTTTGATGGTGTATTATGAAGAATGTTGGTGTTTGATGGCGTCTTATGAAGAATGTTGGTGTTTGATGGTGTCTTATGAAGAATGTTGGTGTTTGATGGCATCTTATGAAGAATGTTGGTGTTTGATGGCGTCTTATGAAGAATGTTGGTGTTTGATGGCATCTTATGAAGAATGTTGGTGTTTGATGGCATCTTATAAAGAATGTTGGTGTTTGATGGTGTCATGAAGAATGTTGGTTTGGTGGCATCTTATGAAGAATGTTGGTGTTTGATGGCGTCTTATGAAGAATGTTGGTGTTTGATGGTGTCTTATGAAGAATGTTGGTGTTTGATGGTGTCATGAAGAATGATGGTATGAGATGGAAAATATAGGTATTTGATGAAGGCCCTTGGTATTTTGGAATACATCAGTTGGAAAATGTTGGTGTTTGAGCTGGTGTTTGATGAAAAATTATGGTGCTTAATGGTATGGGTTAGTGTTTGATGGTAAACAATGGTATAAGTTTGTGTTTGATGGTGTGAGTTTGTGTTTGGTGGTGTGAGTTGGTGTTTGATGATGTGAGTTGGTGTTTGATGTTGTGAGTTGTTGTTTGCTGGTGTGAGTTGGTGTTTGGTGGTGTGAGTTGGTGTTTGATGGTGTGAGTTGGTGTTTGGTGGTGTGAGTTGGTGTTTGATGATGTGAGTTGGTGTTTGGTGGTGTGAGTTGGTGTTTGATGATATGAGTTGGTGTTTGGTGGTGTGAGTTGGTGTTTGGTGGTGTGAGTTGGTGTTTGGTGGTGTGAGTTGGTATTTGATGGTATGAGTTGGTGTTTGATGGTGTGAGTTGGTGTTTGATGGTGTGGGTGGGTGTTTGATGGTGTGAGTTGGGGTTTGATGGTGTGGGTTGGTGTTTGATGGTGTGAGTTGGTGTTCGATGAAGAACAATGGTGTTTTCTGGTGTTTAACAGTGTGAGAGTAAGTTGCTTCACTCTGGGAGAACTGATGACATCACAGCAGTAAACACACACATATGTTTATTTAAAACTGTACTGGCCTTTGAATGTGTCTGAGATGATAGTGTTAATCTGGTGCTAGGTGTGTGTGTGTGTGTGTGTGTGTGTGTGTGTGTGTGTGTGTGTGTGTGTGTGTGTGTGTGTGTGGTGTCGAATAGAGAGACCAGAGTGAACACTGTTTATTAAGACCTGGTCTTCTGCCAAGCTGATGCTCTTCTTCACACTACGCTTGTGGATGTTGCACTTTCTTCCACACTTATTCCTCTTTTTACACACACACACTCACACACACACACACACACACACACACACACACACACACACACACACAGAGCTTTCTGGTTCTGTTGGTCTTTAGCTTTGAGTTGTTCAAATGTTTATAGATGACACTTCACAGAAAGTCAGCTCAGTGTTTATTACAATTATGTTTGATGGTATGTGTGTGTGTGTGTGTGTGTGTGTGTGTGTGTGTGTGTGTGTGTGTGTGTGTGTGTGTGCTTACAGGAGCTCAGTGTGTTCCGAAAAATGTTCTGAAAAACCTCAGAGAGGAATAAATTAAATTGCTAAAATCAGTGGCTCTATTTCAGGAGTGTTAATGAGTTTTTACTCGTTAATGATCAGTCTGTTAGCTGGTCTGAAGGAGTCCCTCTACACACACACACACACACACATACACACACACACACACACACACACAGCCTTTTAATTTGGACAGTAAGGGGGCACGTCCACAATGGACCGATGATGGGGTTTATGTGGCCTGTATGGTGAAAAGGCGTGTGATATTCAAGTTATTTCAGGCTCCTTAAGATATTCATATTGCTGTTAGCATTATTACACTACTGCTACATCAGCGCACACACACACGCACACACACACACACACACACACACACACACACACACTGTGATCTGAAGTGTGAGTGAGTCTCAGCAGAGTGTAATATGAGGAGATAAAGGCACAAATCACTGTGTGTGTATGTGTGGGTTTCAGTATGTCACCTCCAATCTCCTCTCCTGAACCTAAGCCTCAGTTTCACCTCATTTCCTTGTCAGCTGTCAATCATCCACTTATGCCCCACCCCCTCTGAGCCCTTAGCTTTTATAGTGTTCCCTTTGTCCCTAATTTAGTGTAACAGGATGCATACTGTACTCACCCTAACAGTGTGTGTGTGTGTGTGTGTGTGTGTGTGTGTGTGTGTGTGTGTGTGTGTGTTAATTAACTCCAGTAGAAATGAGGTAGTTTGAGACACAGCCGGATAATGGGAACTGACAGAGGGAGGGTGTGATGATGAGATGTGTCAGAATTCATCTGAGAGGAAACAAGTGCACTAGATCTGTAAGTCTGTCATCTGTGTTTGCATGTGTGTCTGATGCTGTTTTTCCAAATCCTGGATTGTGATTGGTCAGAATGTGTTGATGTATTGTGTATATAACAGTAGCTCTGACAGTAGTGCAGCTGCAAATCACAGGTTTATATTAATGCACTCAGTCTAATACATTATCATTTTCATTCAGAGGGACTTGTAGGGCAGATGCTCTGTAATATATGAAAATGGTAATTGTTGGCAAATTGCTGTGGAATAAGAGGAAAGCAAAACACTTGGGGACATGTTTTTATTGGAAAATAATAAACATCAGGGTGGTAACTACACTCACTCACATCACTCCATCACAAAATATTTTACCGTAACAAAGACACTGTGGTTTATTTACCTAAGTGTATTAAGTTAAAGGTGTGTGTAATAGGTTGGTTTTCTAACCTTAGTGTGCAGGGAATCAAACTGGGTGCTTGTGGGAACCGAGCTGTAGGTGTGTGGCGAGCTGAAATAAGTGTGTGTGTGTGGAACTGTTGCTGGTGCATTTGGGCAATCAAGCTGGGTGTGTAGGGGGAACCAAGTTGGGTGCATGTGGGGAATCATGCTGGGTGCATTTGGATAACCGAGCTGGGTGTGTGTGTGTGGAACTGAGCTTGGTGTGTGGGGGGATCCAAACTGGGTGTGTGTAGAGAACCAAGCTGTGTTTAGGGGGGACTGAGCTGGTTCCATGTGGGGAGGTGAACTGTGTGTGTGGGGAACCATTGCTGGTGCATTTGGGAAACCGAGCTCCATCTGTGTGGAGAATGAAGCTGGGTGTGTGTGAGAAACTGAGCTGGGTGTGTAGACAACCGAGCTGGGTGCATGTGGGGAGCCAAGCTGGGTGTGTTTAGAACGGTTGGGTGCATTTGTGGAACAGAGCTGGATGTGTGTTTGGGGAACCAAGTGGGGTGCATGTGGGGAACTGAGCTGGATGTGTAGAGAACCGAGCTGTGTGCATGTGGGGAACCAAGCTGAGTCTGTGTGGGGAATCAATCTGGGTGTGTATAGAACTGAGCTGGGTGTGTGTAGAGAACCAAGGTGTGTGTGTAGGGGTAACCTAGTTGGGTGCGTGTTGGGAATCATGCAGGGTGTCTAGAGAACTGAGCTGTGTGTGTGGGGGGAACTAAGCTGGGTGTGTAGAGAACTGAGCTGAGTGTGTGTGGGGAACTGAGCTGGGTGTGTGTGGGGAACTGAGCTGGGTGTGTAGAGAACTGAGCTGGGTGTGTGTGGGGAACTAAGCTGGGTGTGTAGAGAACTGAGCTGAGTGTGTGTGTGGAACTGAGCTGGGTGTGTGTGGGGAACCAAGCTGGTCGTGTGTTTGGGGAACCGAGCTAGGTGTGTGTAGAGAACCAAGCTGTGCGTGTAGGGGTAACCAAGTTGGGTGCGTGTGGGGAACTGAGCTGTGTGTGTGTGGGGAACTGAGCTGGGTGTGTGTGGGGAACTGAGCTGGGTGTGTAGAGAACTGAGCTGGGTGTGTGTGGGCAATTGAGCTGGGTGTGTAGAGGACTGAGCTGGGTGTGTGTGGGGAATTGAGCTGGGTGTGTAGAGGACTGAGCTGGGTGTGTAGAGAACTGAGCTGGGTGTGTGTGGGGAATTGAGCTGGGTGTGTAGAGAACTGAGCTGGGTGTGTGTAGAGAATTGAGCTGGGTGTGTAGAGGACTGAGCTGGGTGTGTAGAGGACTGAGCTGGGTGTGTGTGGGGAACTGAGCTGGGTGTGTGTGGGGAATTGAGTTGGGTGTGTAGAGGACTGAGCTGGGTGTGTTTGGGGAATTGAGCTGGGTGTGTAGAGGACTGAGCTGGGTGTGTAGAGGACTGAGCTCGGTGTGTAGAGAACTGAGCTGGGTGTGTGTGGGGAACTGAGCTGGGTGTGTAGAGGACTGAGCTGGGTGTGTAGAGAACTGAGCTGGGTGTGTGTAGAGGACTGAGCTGGGTGTGTAGAGGACTGAGCTGGGTGTGTGTGGGGAACTGAGCTGGGTGTGTAGAGGACTGAGCTGGGTGTGTGTGGGGAATTGAGCTGGGTGTGTGGAGAACTGAGCTGGGTGTGTAGAGAACTGAGCTGGGTGTGTAGAGAACTGAGCTGAGTGTGTGTGGGGAACTGAGCTGGGTGTGTAGAGAACTGAGCTGGGTGTGTGTGGGGAATTGAGTTGGGTGTGTAGAGGACTGAGCTGAGTGTGTGTGGAGAACTGAGCTGGGTGTGTAGAGAACTGAGCTGGGTGTGTAGAGAACTGAGCTGGGTGTGTGTGGGGAACTGAGCTGGGTGTGTAGAGGACTGAGCTGGGTGTGTGTGGGGAACTGAGCTGGGTGTGTGTAGAGGACTGAGCTGGGTGTGTGTAGAGGACTGAGCTGGGTGTGTAGAGGACTGAGCTGGGTGTGTGTAGAGGACTGAGCTGGGTGTGTGTAGAGGACTGAGCTGGGTGTGTGTAGAGAACTGAGCTGGGTGTGTAGAGAACTGAGCTGGGTGTGTGTGGGGAATTGAGCTGGGTGTGTAGAGAACTGAGCTGGGTGTGTAGAGAACTGAGCTGGGTGTGTAGAGGACTGAGCTGGGTGTGTAGAGGACTGAGCTTGGTGTGTGTGGGGAATTGAGGTGGGTGTGTAGAGGACTGAGCTGGGTGTGTAGAGGACTGAGCTGGGTGTGTAGAGAACTGAGCTTGGTGTGTGTGGGGAATTGAGCTGGGTGTGTAGAGAACTGAGCTGGGTGTGTGTGGGGAATTGAGCTGGGTGTGTGTGGGGAATTGAGCTGGGTGTGTAGAGGACTGAGCTGGGTGTGTAGAGAACTGAGCTGGGTGTGTGTGGGGAATTGAGCTGGGTGTGTAGAGAACTGAGCTGGGTGTGTGTGGGGAATTGAGCTGGGTGTGTGTGGGGAACTGAGCTGGGTGTGTAGAGAACTGAGCTGGGTGTGGTGAGGACTGAGCTGGTTGTGTGTGGGGAACTGAGCTGGTTGTGTGTGGGGAACTGTGCTGGTTGTGTGTGGGGAATTGAGCTGGGTGTGTAGAGAACTGAGCTGGGTGGGTGTGGGGAATTGAGCTGGGTGTGTGTGGGGAACTGAGCTGGCTGTGTGTGGGGAATTGAGCTGGGTGTGTAGAGGACTGAGCTGGGTGTGTGGAGAACTGAGCTGGGTGTGTGTGGGGAATTGAGCTGGGTGTGTAGAGGACTGAGCTGGGTGTGTGTGGGGAATTGAGCTGGGTGTGTAGAGAACTGAGCTGGGTGTGTGTGGGGAATTGAGCTGGGTGTGTAGAGAACTGAGCTTGGTGTGTGTGGGGAATTGAGCTGGGTGTGTAGAGGACTGAGCTGGGTGTGTAGAGAACTGAGCTGGGTGTGTGTGGGGAAGTGAGCTGGGTGTGTAGAGGACTGAGCTGGGTGTGTAGAGAACTGAGCTGGGTGTGTGTGGGGAATTGAGCTGGGTGTGTAGAGAACTGAGCTGGGTGTGTGTGGGGAGCTGAGGTGGGTGTGTAGAGAACTGAGGTGGGTGTGGTGAGGACTGAGCTGGGTGTGTAGAGAACTGAGCTGGGTGTGGTGAGGACTGAGCTGGGTGTGTAGAGAACTGAGCTGGTTGTGTGTGGGGAACTGAGCTGGGTGTGTGTGGGGAATTGAGCTGGGTGTGTAGAGGACTGAGCTGGGTGTGTAGAGAACTGAGCTGGGTGTGTGTGGGGAATTGAGCTGGGTGTGTAGAGGACTGAGCTGGGTGTGTGTGGGGAATTGAGCTGGGTGTGTAGAGGACTGAGCTGGGTGTGTGTGGGGAATTGAGCTGGGTGTGTAGAGGACTGAGCTGGTTGTGTGTGGGGAATTGAGTTGGGTGTGTAGAGAACTGAGCTGGGTGTGTGTGGGGAATTGAGTTGGGTGTGTAGAGGACTGAGCTGGGTGTGTGTGGGGAATTGAGCTGGGTGTGTAGAGGACTGAGCTGGTTGTGTGTGGGGAATTGAGTTGGGTGTGTAGAGAACTGAGCTGGGTGTGTGTGGGGAATTGAGTTGGGTGTGTAGAGAACTGAGCTGGGTGTGTGTGGGGAACTGAGCTGGGTGTGTGGGGGGAACTGAGCTGGGTGTGTAGAGAACTGAGCTGGGTGTGTGTGGGGAATTGAGCTGGGTGTGTGTGGGGAACTGAGCTGGGTGTGTAGAGAACTGAGCTGGGTGTGGTGAGGACTGAGCTGGGTGTGTAGAGAACTGAGCTGGGTGTGGTGAGAACTGAGCTGGGTGTGTGTGGGGAATTGAGCTGGGTGTGTAGAGGACTGAGCTGGGTGTGTAGAGGACTGAGCTGGGTGTGTGTGGGGAATTGAGCTGGGTGTGTGTGGGGAACTGAGCTGGGTGTGTGTGGGGAATTGAGCTGGGTGTGTAGAGGACTGAGCTGGGTGTGTGTGGGGAATTGAGCTGGGTGTGTAGAGGACTGAGCTGGGTGTGTGTGGGGAACTGAGCTGGGTCAATCTGGGGAACCAAGCAAAGTGTGAGTATAGGGAACCGATCTAGGTCTGTGTAAAGAACTGAGCTGGATGCAAGTGGAAAACCGAGCTGACTATGTGTGTGTAGGGAATCAAGCTGGGTTTGTGTGGAGTACTGAGCTTGGTTTGTGTTTTGGTTAACCAATCTGGGTGTGTGTGGGAAGCTGAGCTGAGTGTATGTAAAGAACTGAGGTGGGTGTGTCTCTGTGGAACCAAGCTGGGTGTGTGAAGAGAACTGACCTAGGAGTGTGTAGACGGTGAACCAAGATGGGTGTATGTGGGGAACCAAGCTGGGTGTGTGGGGGGGAACCGAGGTGTGTGTGTGTGTGTGTGTGTCTGTGTGTGTGTGTGTGTGTGTGTGTGTGTGTGTGTGTGTGTGTGTAACCGAGGTGGGTGCTAGGGCTCATTATCACATTGGTGCTCTCCCCGTATGTGTGAAATAGGCGATTGTTAAAGCTCACAGAGAGATTATAATCAGAATTTAATACACATCAGGATTACCCCCCCCACACACACACACACATACACTGTGATGTTCTGTCTTCAGTCCATCTATTCATTCACTGATAAGAATAAACAGTCCTGTGTTTATGTTAGTGCAAACAGAAGGAAGAAAGGGAATAAGTCAAGAAAGAAAGGAAATGGACAGAAAGCAGAAAATTAAAAGAAAAACAACAAACATACAAATGCAGGTACATGAAATTAAATAGAAAGAGAAAAAGAGAAAGGAAAAGATAAGTAAGCAAGAAAAAATTGCAAGGCAAGAAAGGAATGAAAGTAACTGATGAGAAATAAACAATAAATGAAACAGAAAATTTTGAAGCATGAAGAAAAAAAATAAATTAACAAAAGAATAAGAGAAAGCATGGTTCTGCACTGAAGGAAGTGTTGTTGTAGTAATATGTCCTGCTGAATGTTCCACCCTCTGCAGTCTTTGATGGAGCAGTTGCCCTAGCAGGTAGTGATGTTACCTCTCAGGATGCTCTCAATGGCATAGGTATAGAACGTCCTTAGAATGTGACCTTGAGACCTTGAACTGAATTGTCTTAAGTAGTAAAGCCATTGCCTTGCTTTGCTGATTGTGCTGTGGATGTGAAGTGACCAGGAGAGGTCTTCAGTGATGTGCACACTATGTGTATGTATGTATGATGTGTATTAGAACCTGATCATTCTTTCCACTGGAGTTCCATGGAGTTCAATCTTTAGAGGGTTGTAGTTTCCTGCCTGCTGTCTCCTGAAGTCCACAGCCATCTCCTTGGTCTTACTGATGTTCAGTGCAAGGTTACTGGCCATGCACCACCTGGGTCATCCACCTACTTCAGATAGGACTGCTTGTCACTGTTCATGATCAGACAAGATCACCACTGTGTCATCAGAAAATTTGATGGAGTTGGAGCTGTTGATGGTCGTGGGTGTAGATGGCATCATCTGTAGGAGAACCGGAGAGGATCAAATGAGCTGGGAACAGAGGAGCAGAAGAAGTCCTTCAATAGCCTTTTGAAGCTCTCGCCACTGAGCAGCGTTTACCATCATAGTCTGTGATTGCTTATAGCCCGTTCCACACACATCTAGGGTCACCTTCATTGAAGTGCAATTCCACCACATCTCAATACCAAAGCATTGTGGATTGACCTGTTGACCCAAGGATTCTGGACAATCAATACAATACAGTTTTATTTGTATAGCGCTTTTAACAATGGACATTGTCACAAATCATCTTTACAGAAATATATATATATATATATAATGTTAAATTTATAAATGTATCCCTACTGAGCAAACCACAGGCGATGGTGGTGAGGAAAAGCTCCCTGAGACATCATGAAGCAGCATCCTCAGCAGCAGCAAGTGATTTCAGGTTATGAGAACGCCAAACAGAAGTAGAGGATCAGCATGGATCAGGCATGTCTGGAGAGCAGAAGGAGTCAGGATCACTGGTATGTCAGGAGTAGCATGTGTAGCTCGACAGAGAGAGAGGCGGGGTGAGAAGAAAGAGGGGAGAGAGAACACAGAACATTAGGTATGCTGTTGTCATGTTCTGAAAGAAAATACACAGTGTGCAGAGTGCAAGCAGGGACTCCAGCAAGACTAGTTATGACAGTATAACTAAAAGGGAGAGCCAGAAGGTAACACAGACATGAGGGCTCCCTATTACATAAAGCGGCCAGTCACTCCTGGGCCATCCAGAGTTACTAATCAGAAAGCTTACTTCTAGATCAAGCAACACAAGCAAGGAGACACAACCCTGATCAGAGGCCAGTAGTAGGTCATTTACCATTTTAACCAGCGCTGTCTCTGATAGCACAGAGATGAGGCCTAAATCCTGACTGATATATTTCATTAATGTTATTCCTATTTGGGTACGAGCATAGCTGCTGTACTTCAACCATTTCTAGGATCCTGGAGATAAAGGGGAGATTTGATATTGGCCTGTAGTTGGACAGCTGACAGGGGTCAAGGTCAGTTTTTTTAATCAGGGGTTTGATAACTGCTAGTTTACAAGATTTAGGTACATAGCCAGTGCTAAGGGAAGAATTGATTATTTGTAGAAGAGGTTCTATTGCTTTTGGAATTATCTGTTTAAAGAAACATGTAGGTAAGGGATCTAGTACAGAAGGTGATGATTTTGATGAGGAAATTAGTTAAATTAGTTCGGTCTCATGAAGGGGAGTAAAACATTCTAATCATTTATCTGATATTGTTATATTGCCATTTACAGAGTTAGTTATCAATTCGTCTGGCTTTAAATTAATAGTCTGAATTTTCTGCCTGATATTTTCAATTTTGTCATTGAAAAAATTCATGAAGTCATCGCTGCTACATATTGATGGTGTCCATGATGGTTCTCCTTCCTCTGATGGTTGCCAATGGGATTATTGTTTGAGCTAGTTTGTTGCTCATAACAACGCCTGCGTACTCGTTTATGTCAGCCGAGGTCAACTGGAACATGAAGTAAGCTTTATGGAAGTTGCCAGCAATGGTGAGGGCAGAGTCTGGGTGGTTGTGCTGTAGCCTGTTGAGCCACTCAAGGAGTGTGGATAAGGCCGTGTCTGTGTTTGCTTGTGGAGGAATGTAGACACCTGTGGTGATGATCGAGGTGAACTCCTGGGGCAGAAGACACGACACATGATTGTTCCAGATAAGGTGAGCAGGACCTGGATTAGGATTAGGAAATAGGCAGTAGGGAATACAGTATAGGGAATAGGGATTAGGAAGTAGTGAAGAGGGAGTAGGGAGGCATGTAGGGCACAGGGAGAGACAGCTATGTTTACTTTATATAATTTACTTACAATTTGATAAAATACTACTTCTGTTCCCTATGTTAGTGTGCTATGTAGTGCACATAATTCAGTAGGGAACAGAGAATAGGTGTTTGAAACACAGCCCAGTGAACTGAGAATGCAGAAACACAGAAGTGCAGCAAAATGAGCAGAATATTAGCATTCAGTGAAAGTGACACAAAGTTTAAAATAAATGATGTTGAATATTATTCCAAATGAACAATGATTCACTTTGACCCAGCAAACTCTCTCTCTCTCTCTCTCTCTCTCTCTCTCTCTCTCTCTCTCTCTCTCTCTCTCTCTACTCTCATGGTTTTATTTTTTAATTATATATTTATTTTTCCTTGTTCACGTACACAGCTAATTTTAGGGCGATGCCACGCGCCTTGCTAACAGCAGCACTGGCGACCCGCTGGGCCCCGCCCACTCCTTTTTTTTTTTTTTTTTGTGGGCAAAAGAAAGGACAGAGAGACAGACAGAGAGAGAGAAAGACAGAGGGAGAAAGAGCGACAGCTTGCTCTGCTGAAGTGAACAATAGCAACAGTGTTCAGCGGGGGGGTTTCTGGCTTTACACCTCAACACGCCAAATCAACAACTTACAAAATAGATTTCCCTCTGTGAATTTATTTATTAATTTATTTATCTATCTATTTATTTATTTATTTATTTATTTATTGTGCATATTGTGTTTGTGGGCTGGGTGTGATAAGTAATACACACTGTAATATATTTATATAAAGATTTGTATTTATTTCGGCGTGTAACAGCACAGAGCTTAACGTCACCATATAACCGCTAATCATCACTCTCACTGTCACACACACTGCAACACTCACTTTAATCATTTATAAAATTATTTATTTGTTTGTTTGTTGGATTTTGGTGTATATATATTGGTTGCATTGATATTTATTATGATATATGATTATTTTGGATAGAGTACTTTTTATTATTATTTTAAATACCTTTTTTTTCTGAAAACTTCATGTAAAATGCTGATGATGTATTTATTTTAATTTTATTTTTCATATTATTTTATTTAAGAACTACAAAAAATTTTACAGCATTATTAATTATATCTGCATATTTAAATATAATAATATAATTTATTATTATTGTATATACATACAATATAAATTCTTCCTCTCCTCCTTCTTCTTCTTCTTCTTCTTCTTCTTCTTCTTCTTCTTCTTATTATTATTATTATTATTATTATTATTATTATTAGTATTAAATAATGTCAAAATGATTGGAAAGCAAATTCACATTTGTTTATTTTGTGAGTATATTTTAAAGTTTTATAAAAAAAAAATACATTTATTATAAAATACAAGTATTATAACAAAGTACAAGATACAAGTATTATAAAAAATACATTTATACATTTCTATTTGTGTTTGTTATTTATTTATTTATTTACTGTTTATCATATAATTTTGTGTGTATAATATTAGTGTAAAAATTGTGTATATATACAATTTAAAATTTTTTATTCTGTTTTATTTTTTCTAATTATTTAATTAATGAATTGATATATATATATATATATATATATATATATATATATATGTGTGTGTGTGTGTGTGTGTGTGTGTGTGTGTGATATTGATATATTTATTTGTTTGTTTGTTTGTGTTTCTGCATGAATTGTTTGTTATATTGCGTATTGTGAGTGTATTTAGTAATATTTATTAAAATCAATCATGTGACATACAATTTTATTATCGTGACATTTTGATGTGAATAAACAGTTCACGGTTCTTCCATGTTTATATGGATCTGTCCTCACTGTTCAGTGTTTTAGTCGTAAATAAACAGTTACACTATAGATTTAGCTAAATTCTATAAAAAAGCTACCTGGTTATCCTGTAGTACCTGTGACACTGAGCGGTGTCCTCAGTCCAGATGTTAGAGGATGTTAAAGTGTTTCCTGGTGTTGAGTGAAGGAAGAAGTGTCAGTCTGATTATTATATCTGATTACGGAGGACAGACGATGAGCTGCAGCGCAGATTAATCACACGGTGTACAGCGTACACGTCAACCTCAATGTCAATCAACACACACACACCAAATGCTAATGCTAACAAGATGCTGATCACTCATGATCCTGTCACACTAAGTGTTAATGTCAGTGATGATGAAGATGATGATGAAGGTGTTAACGACCTCCGTTTGACCTATTTGAGGTTACAGGAAGGTCCAAAGGGCAAAAAAAGAGCAGCAGGAGTGTGTGTGTGTGTGTGTGTGTGTGTGTGTGTGTGTGTGTGTGTGTGTGTGTGTGTGTGTGTGTGTGTGTGTGTGTGTGTGTGTGTGAGTGTACGAAAGAATAAAATGAACAAAAGAGAAAGAAGAGAGAAAAAGGAAATTCACAAAAATGAAAGAAATTGACAAAAGAATCCAGAGCGAAAAAAAGAAACAGAAATGAAGAAAAATAAATAAAAGACTTCAGTGAATATATAGAGGAAAGAAGACATGAAAAATAAACTAAAACAAAATCCTGAAAATAAACCTGAAATGAAATTAATATAGAAAAGAAAGAAAGAAACCACAGAAAAACTAATGAAAGAAAGACATTTACAGGAAAGAAAGAAAGAAAGAAAGAAAGGCAGAAAACACACAGATAAACTATAAAATGAAAAATGTAAGAAACTACAAAAAAGAAAAATGAACAATGGAGGAAAAAGAAAACAGAAACAGAAGTGAAGAAAATGAAAAAAAAATGTAATGAATATTTAAAAGAAAGAAAGAAAGAAAGAAAGAAAGAAAGAAAGAAAGGTTACAGCAAAATAAAATGAATTAAAAGGGTAATTTGCAGAAAAAGAAAGAAATGAACAGAAACATGGAAAGAAAAGAAGAAAAACTGAAGTGAAAATGAACAATACATCATGTAAAAATGATGAAGAGGAGAGAGATAGAAAAAGGAAGAAACTATGAAAAAGAAATGAAAGAAAGTAAGAAACAACAAAAAAAAGACAAAAACAAACAAAGAAAAACAGAAAGGAAAAAAGGAAAAACTACAACAAAAGAAAAAAAAGCACAACTGAGAAAAAAAATAGAAAAATACAGAAATAAAGAACAAGAAACACTGAAATGACTATATAGATGAAAGAAAGAAAGAAAGAAAGAAAGAAAGAAAGAAAGAAAGAAAGAAAGAAAGAAAGAAAGAGTAAATAATAAAAAAAGGAAATGAACATATAGCAAAAACCATCTAACACATCTTTCAACACACACACACACACACACACACACACACACACACACACACACTGCTGGTACCCTGAACTCCCCCCACCCCACCCCGTCTGAATGCTGATGTCATTGCCAGAGGCCACACGACATAATTTCTCTCGTTCTGTTCTCTCACTATCTTTGCAGATGCTTCGACCCCCCCCCCCCCCCCCCATTACTACCCACTCTCTCTCTCTCTCTCTCTCTCTCTCTCTCTCTCTCTCTCTCTCTCTCTTTTGTCCTCCTTAATTGAGTGCTCTGCTTTTCTTAAAGGCTGCCTTAATACTTATTGAAACAGAGCGAGTGCTGGAGGTTAAATATGTCTTAACGCTGCTGCTTAATCCCTTCATCCAAGCTCTATTAATTAGTTCAGCCTCAGGGTGAGAGAGAGAGAGAGAGAAAGAGAGAGAGTCAGAGAGAGAAAGAGAGAGAGAGTTAAAGACCAGGAGGAGAAGATAAAGAGAGAGTGAGCAATGAGAGAATAGAGTGCAGTGGTGGCGGCGTTGTTGTATTCAGATCCTCCATTCAGCTCCAGTTTTTGTCGTTCAATCTGTTTGGTTTTCCGCCTCATTTCTCATCTGAAAGAGCAATGAAGAGAACGGGGGGGGCGGAGGTGGAAAATTAATGATGGACAGATTTGGGAGGCGGAGGAGAGTCACTCCTCTGCTTTTCAGCTAGAGAAAGATAGAGGCCCTGATGAGGCGGGGAGTCATGAATAAAAAGAAATCAATGAGAGAGAGAGAGAGAGAGAGAGAGAGAGAGAGAGAGACTCTGGGGAGTCATACACTCACTTCACATTGGGGTTTTGCTAATCACACGCAAGTTACACACAAATGACATTTAACATGGGAATGTGTGTTAGTTTACTTTCTGTAAACGCTAACTTGGGTTTTAATGCTAACTATAAGGCTAGTTCGTGTTTTAATCAGCATGCCAAAGGCAGCAAAAGGAGAGACTGTGCTATTACTGTGGCAGTCCCCAGCATCAAGTAGCACAATGTTCCTCTAAACTTCTGGTCAAGGTTCCACAGGTTCCTACAGGTTTAAATATGAGTGCGCATCCTCTACATCTTGCTCCCACATGATGAGTCCATTCATTAGGGAATGTCTGTTTCATTGCAGCTCTGATCAACTCTGGCACCACTGGAAACTTCAACAACAGCACCCTCGACGAGAAGCTCCAGCTGCTCCTTCAGCCACTGTAGCACCACCCTCAACATCCAAGCCCTGGACGTAGGGTCCATCACCCACTACACCAAGCCCGTTACCCTCCATGTCAGTGCCATTCACCAGGAACAAAACTCTTTTTTCCTCACGGTCACCACCCAGTTCCCTGTTGTGCTCCGATTCCTATGGATGCAAACCCATGACCATCAGATTTCCTGGAAGGAGAGAGAAATCACACAGTGGTCTGCACATTGTCATTCCCAGTGTCTCAAAGTCCTTTCAATATGCATAGCCTCAACAACCATAGAAAACCAAGAAACCAAGTCTCAAGTAGTAATTCCTCCCAAAAATCATGAATTCCAAGAGTTCTTCAGCAAGGTCAAACCCAGTGGACTACCACTGCACTGCCTATATGACTGGGCTATCGAGATTCTGGCGGGAACCACGGTCCCTCTTAACCGCATTTACCCCTTGTCCACCAAGGAGAAGCCATTGTGGAGGCCTGAAACAGGGATACATTCGCCCCTGGACCTCACCAGCATCCGCAGCCTTCTTTTATGTGGTGAAGAAAGGTGCAGGCCTATGAGCATGTATAGATTATCGAGGTCTAAACCTAGTCACTGTCAGCTATCTGTATCCCCTACCACTGGTCACTTCAGCCTTAGAAGAGCTGCAGGAGGCTAAAATCTTCACTAAACTGGACCTGCCCAGCTCATACAACTTAGTGCATATCCGCAAAGGGGATGAGTGGAAAACGGCCTTTAGCTCCACCTCTGGGCTCTGCAGTATTGCATCATGTAATGTGGGCTATCTTCGGCACCAGTCGTTTTCTAGTATGTCAAATTATATCTTACGGGAAATGCTGGGGAAATTGGTCATAGCATATATTGACAATATCCTTATCTATTGCAACAAACAACAAGACCCATGTCAAGAATTCTTGAGAATCAACCCTACGTATGTAAAGGGGGGAAAATATTCATGTATCATCACTTTCATGTATCAAAAATCTCATTCCTCGGATATATCATAAGCCCAGAGCGGTTGTTTATGGACCAAGACAAGGTCACTGCCATCACCAACTGGCCCATTCCCATGACCATCAAAGAGCTGCATTGATTCTTTGTACTTGCTAATTTTTTACAAGAGGTTTATCTGAGGCTTCAGTGTCATAGCATCACTCCTAACAGCCCTGCTGAAGAAGGGAACCAAAAAGTTTGAATTTGAATGCCTCAATGAAGCATTTACCTCGCCCTCCATCTTAAAGCATCCTGATCTTAAAGCCCATCATAGTGGAGGTGGACTCATCAGAGATGGGAGGAGAGGGCGTCCTATCACAGATGTTTGGAGAAAAACCCAAACTCCACCCAGTTGCATTTTTCTCCAAGAGGTTGTCCCCAGCCGAGGGTAGTTACGACATCAGTAACAGGGAACACCTCACCGTGAAGCTGGCATTGGAAGAATGGCAACACTGGCTGGAGAGGGCACATCACCCATTCACGATTTTCACAGTCCATAAGATCACAGACCATAAAATCTGTCATGTCGGTCTAACTCTAACTCCCAGAACACCTTATGGCCAGCTAACATGGCCGCCATGGACTACGTTCCCCAGCACTCACTAGCAATCTCACGTTCACAGTCACCTGATTACTGATTGCACACACCTGGACTCATTCACCCGCACAGTACTTAAACACACCAAACACTCACTCACCGCATCCATATCTGCCATCTGACACTTTACTATAAGGATGGTTTGTGATTTAGTGTTTACTATAACTCTAGTTAACGTTTTAAGTTTAATTTCCATGTTTCAGGCTTGATTTTAGATTAGCAAAGCAAGCTAGCTGTACTAGCTACAACGTCGGACCACGTGCACTGAGGATTGGTCCGAGGAATCATTCAGTTTGTCTCTTCTTTACTGTGTCATAACTAATTTGCATAGAATTTAAAAAAAAATCTCAGTCACATAAGTACAAAGTGAACCATCGCTTGCTAGAGTTAGTGTAAAATCCATCTTCCTCATCTAGCCACAGTGTTAACATCATCAGCCGGCACATGATTTTATCTTTGCACCAGCAGGAGCCTCGTTAGAAACATCTGTGTGAATTATGAAAGTCATGCTAATGTCCGGCAGTGCTACAGCAGCGGTGCTTTCTCCCCCAGGAGCTGATTTACTGCGACATCTTCCTCCATGAGCTGATTTAATACTGCTGCATGTTTTCAAACCCTCTGTCGTCTCTCACCTCAGAGGAAGATTTGGTACGGCGGTTTTCTTCCCTATGTTCCCTGGATCAAGCTGGACGTCCTGCTGAGAGACAACATGGCCCAGAAATACCACATGATCTTTTAACTTCTCACGGTTCAAAATCCGTGAGAATACCTCCTCCAAGTTGGACAAATGCTCCTCAAATATGTGTGATTGCATGAGATGCACCAAGGACACTGACATGCTTTCAACGTGGTAACGCAAACCAGGACTCCTGGAAACCTGCATGGAAAAGCCTGGAATTATTATTATTATTATTATTATTATTATTATTATTATTATTATTA
>CM042545.1:23410864-23420864 GCA_023630585.1 Cranoglanis bouderius | reverse complement strand
CACTGCACTAATACCACACTAACACTGCACTAATACCACACTAACACTGCACTAATACCACACTAACACTGCACTAACACCACACTAACACTGCACTAATACCCCACTAACAATGCACTAATACCACACTAACACTGCACTAATACCCCACTAACACTGCACTAATACCACACTAACACTGCGCTAATACCCATCTAACACTGCATTAATACCACACTAACACTGCATTAATACCCATCTAACACTGCATTAATACCCATTTAACCCTGCACTAATACCCCACTAACACTGCACTAATACCCCACTAACACTGCACTAATACTACACTAACACTGCATTAATTCCACACTAACACTGCATTAATACACATCTAAACCTGCACTAATACCCCACTAAGACTGTACTAATACCCCACTAACACTTCACTAATGCCACACTAACACTGCATTAATACCACACTAACACTGCACTAATGCCACACTAACACTGCACTAATATCACACTAACACTGCACTAATACCACACTAACACTGCACTAATATCACACTAACACTGCACTATCACACTAACACTGCACTAATATCACACTAACACTGCACTAATACCACACTAACACTGCACTAAAATCACACTAACACTGCACTAATACCCCACTAACACTGCACTAATACCTCACTAACACTGCACTAATGCCACACTAACACTTCACTAACGCCACACTAACACTGCACTAATACCACACTAACACTGCACTAATATCACACTAACACTGCACTAATACCACACTAACACTGCACTAATACCCATCTAACACTGCACTAATACCCATCTAACACTGCATTAATACCACACTAACACTGCATTAATACCCATCTAACACTGCATTAATACCCATTTAACCCTGCACTAATACCCCACTAACACTGCACTAATACCCCACTAACACTGCACTAATACTACACTAACACTGCATTAATTCCACACTAACACTGCATTAATACACATCTAAACCTGCACTAATACCCCACTAAGACTGCACTAATACCCCACTAACACTTCACTAATGCCACACTAACACTGCATTAATACCACACTAACAATGCACTAATGCCACACTAACACTGCACTAATATCACACTAACACTGCACTAATACCACACTAACACTGCACCATCACACTAACACTGCACTAATACCACACTAACACTGCACTAACACGACACTAACACTGCAGTAACACCACTCTAACACTGCACTAATACCACACTAACACTGCACTAACACCACACTAACACTTCACTAACACCACACTAACACTGCACTAATACCACACTAACACTGCACTAACGCCACACTAACACTGCACTAACACCACACTAACACTGCACTAATACCACACTAACACTGCACTAACACCACACTAACACTGCACTAACGCCACACTAACACTGCACTAATACCACACTAACACTGCACTAACGCCACACTAACACTGTACTAATACCACACTAACACTGCACTAACGCCACACTAACACTGCACTAATACCACACTAACACTGCACTAATACCCCACTAACACTTCACTAATGCCACACTAACACTGCACTAATACCACACTAACACTGCACTAATACCACACTAACACTGAACTAATACCCCACTAACACTGCACTAATACCCCACTAACACTGCACTAATACCACACTAACACTGCACTAATACCACACTAACACTGAACTAACACCACACTAACACTACACTAACACCACACTAACACTGCACTAATACCACACTAACACTGCACTAACACCACACTAAGACTGCACTAATACCACACTAACACTGCACTAACACCACTCTAACACTGCACTAATACCACACTAACACTGCACTAACACCACACTAACACTTCACTAACACCACACTAACACTGCACTAATACCACACTAACACTGCACTAACGCCACACTAACACTGCACTAATACCACACTAACACTGAACTAACACCACTGTAACACTACACTAATACCACACTAACACTGCACTAATACCACACTAACACTGCACTAATACCACACTAACACTGAACTAATACCACACTAACACTGCATTAATACCACACTAACACTGCACTAACGCCACACTAACACTGCACTAATACCACACTAACACTGAACTAACACCACTCTAACACTGCACTAATACCACACTAACACTGCACTAATACCACACTAACACTGCACTAATACCACACTAACACTGCACTAACACCACTCTAACACTGCACTAATACCACACTAACACTGCACTAATACCACACTAACACTGCACTAACACCACTCTAACACTGCACTAATACCACACTAACACTGCACTAATACCCCACTAACACTGCACTAATACCACACTAACACTGCACTAATACCACACTAACACTGCACTAACACCACACTAACACTGCACTAATACTACACTAACACTGCACTAATACCACACTAACACTGCACTAACACCACTCTAACACTGCACTAATACCCCCAACACCTTTTTAATACCCACCTGCTGTAAAACAGATAACATGATGTTACATAAATCAGTCACATGACTTGAATAGCTTCATGTTAAAGAACTTTATCTCTTTGCTAGTAAATTATTTAACAGTTGTCTCCATCCTCATATCCTGTACCAGAGAGGAAACAGGAAGGGACAGGATTTTGGGTTGTGGTGCAGATTTTGGTGTAGCCTTAGTGTGTGCTGTCAGAAACAGTGCAGCTGAGAGTCAGACAGCTGCCCTAATGAATAAGAGCATTTTTTCACACCTCCACCACAGAGCCCTGAGCACATCCCTCCATCTTCCTCCTGTTCTTCTCTCTTTCTTTCTGTTTCTACCTGATTTTCTCTCTTTTCTCCCCCTGTTCCATCTTTTCTTGCTATTTTTCGGTCGTTTCCTTCCTGTCTTGCTCTCTCTCTTTAATTCTCTATGTCCTTATATCTCTACTCTTTTATCTTTACTATATTTTTAGCTGTCTTTATCTATCCTGTCTTTCTGCCTCTCTCTTTCTCTTCCTCCAGGTCTCTCATACTTTCTCCTGTATCTGTTTATTCATCTTTATTTTGTAGTCTCAAATAAATGATTTCCTTTAATAAGTGCTTTCTTTCTTTTCACTCTTTGTTTCTTTTCATTTGTTTCTTCCTTTTCTTTCTTCATTTCTTACTTTTATTTCTCCTTTTTTTTGTTCTAGCTTTTCATCCATAGTTTTTTCCACTTCTGTCATTTATTTTTTTGTTTTTCTATCTATCTATCTATCTATCTATCTATCTATCTATCTATCTATCTATCTATCTATCTATCTATCTATCAAATGTAGTTTTCTTTTTTCTTTCTACTTCATATTTTAAAATCTTTGTTTCATTCCTTTCATCTTACTTTTTTGCTATTTTATTACATATTTTTCTTTTCACCTTTTCTTTCTTTCTTTCTTTCTTTCTTTCTTTCTTTCTTTCTTTCTTTCTTTCTTTCTTTTGTATAGTTATCGTATTCTTATGCCTTCCTATTTGTTCTTTCCTTTTTTTGCCTCTCTATTTTTATTCCTGTTTTCTGTTTCTCTGTTCTCAACAGCGTTCTATTTTCCCTCTCTTTTTGTTCTCTCTCTCTCTCTCTCTCTCTCTCTCTCTCTCTCTCTCTCCATCTTCCTCTTTTGTTCTGTCATTGTATTTATATCATTTATGCCCGTTTTCTACCCGTCCGCCTCTCTTTAACTCTCCCTCACTTTCTCTTTTTTCATCTACGTCTCCTTTCTGTCTGTCTGTCTGTTGGTCTCTCACTTTCTCTCATTTCATCATGTCTTTATCTCTCTCTCTGTAGACTCTCTCTGTTTTATTGTTTTTATGTGAAAATGTGAACTTGGCCAGCTGTTAAAGCTGAAATAAGTGCATTATTATTATTATTATTATTATTATTATTATTATTATTATTATTATTATTATTATTTTGCTGTATAAACAGACGTGTAAGAGTTTTATTACTCTGTGAATTCGGAGTGTTATCAGTTGTCTTAAAGCCGTGTTCCCCACGAGCCTGTGGTTCTCCTGTTCTGCTCGGTGTAGTGTTTCCTGCTCTAACACGTCTGACACGACTCATCAGCTCATTAACACAAGGGTCGTGTGATTATCCCGGTGTGTTAGAGCGGGAACACTGCAATGTGCAGAGTGTGTGTTCTGGGATTGTGCAGGTCTCATGATGACACTGTGGCATGAGACAGGTGTTTAATAAACTGCTAATTCGCTGTGTATGGCATGTAATTGTACATTTTATTTTATTATTTGTTGTGGTTTACAGTACGGCGTGTCGAGTCAGGAGCTGAGGCGTTACTGTGCCATATTTTTGCGGTGGATCAGTCAGCGACGCCTCACAGCGTGGAGTGTTAAGTGTACAGTCTCCTGTAAGAGAGTGTAATATAAGCAAAAAAAAACCACTGATGTGTTTTAGAGGCTGGAGCAGTCCCTCAGTTTTAAACTTACTGTTTCACACCCCTGTGTGTGTGTGTGTGTGTGTGTGTGTGTGTGTGTGTGTGTGTGTGTGTGTGTGTGTGTGCTGGAATGGGTGTGGAGTGTGAAGCTCAAATAAAAAGAAACCAGGCCATAGTGTTACAGTTTAGCAAAAGGTCACACGTTTTATTTGTAGCAGTAATGAACACGACAGTGAGCCGGAAGGAGCGATAAACACCGGAGAAAACACTTAACGTCATATAACAGCACTGAACACCAAAAAAACCAAAAAAACAGGCCCAAATATACAACTAACAAAACTTAACATTAACTAAACACCAAACAAGAAACAGAGCCAGCAACACCCTGAACTAAACACTAACTCAACACCATCTAAAAGGCTTAAATTAAGGAACAATAAATAAATCGCTACCTGCACACTGACCACCAGGGCTCAACACCAACCAAGAGCTCAACGCATCAGATGGGTCTGAACATGAATCAAACACCAACATCCATATCTAACCACAAACTGCACATCAGATAACATTATAAAACGAACAGGCATAGTTGTAAACACAGACTAACAGGCTAAAGCACCACGTACACAGACCAAAATACTACAGCCCTAAACACTAACTAAATACTATTCAACAGGCCTTATCACTAAATTACACAACCTGCCATCAAGTAAACACCAAATAGGATGTCTTAGCACCAAACAACAAACTTAACCATCAGTAAACAGAAGTAAAGTGTTTGCAGTGGCAGCACCTAGACTTTGGAATGAGCTTCCACTGGCCATAAAATCACTAGTCACTAGTCTCTTTTCAGGGGCCTTAAAAACATATTTATTTTCTCTAGATTTTAAGTAATGTATTATGAGTTGTGCTTGCTGTATGTTCTATGGTGTATGTGCACTTCGGTACCCATTGTGGTTTTTGAAAATGCTCTAGAAATAAAGTTGTGTTGAGTTAAAGACCAACTTGAACACCAACCTAAACAGTAACTAAACATTATGTGACAGGACTCAATACCGAATAACAGTAGGCCTAAACACCAAACAGCAGACTTCAACAGGTCTAAATATGAAATAACACGGCATGTCGTCAATAAAACACCAGCCATAATATCAAACAACCAAAAACGACGGTCCTAAACACAATCTAAACACCATTCAACAGACGTACACACCAACCAATCCAAATTGAACGCTAAGACTATCCAACAGGTTTAAAAATCTAAGAATAGGCCTAGTTATAAACTACGCGACAAACTAACAAGCCAAAGAACCAATTATACCAGACAAAATAGCAACCTAATGCCAACCAACTCTGCCAAACACTACTCAACGGGCAAATGCACCACCCATTCCAAATAAAAACACCAAATAAACACTACCTGACAGGCAAAAACAACAAGTAACAGGAGTTACCCGCAAACTACCAGCAACCAAGAAGCCTAAAGACCAAATAACAAACCTAACCATCAACAATCGGAACTAAAGACCTACTGGACGCCAGCTGAGAGTCCTATTGGCTGAAAGACTAAATGACAGGACTTGAATCATGAATTAAACACAAAACAAGAGCCCTAAACACCAATTAACCTAACAGGATATACACCTGCATTAATGAAGCCTGAGAAGCTTCGTGACAGCATTTAGCACATTTACAGGTGTTTAAACTCGTTACATACATACCTCATACACTCTAGCAATAACTGATCAATTATTCCAGTGAAAATCATTGTGTGTGTGTGTGTGTGTGTGTGTGTGTGTGTGTGTGTGTGTGTGTGTGTGTGTGGTGTTACTGCTGTTAGCGCAGGTTGCGTTGTCTGCATGGCTGATTTCTGAACGTGATTAAGCTCATCATGTTAATAAAGTTCAGCTCAACGGATTAACAAGGGATTGCTGTGCATTGTGTGTGTGTGTGTGTGTGTGTGTGTGTGTGTGTGTGTGTGTGTGTGTGTGTGTGTGTGTGTGTGTGTGTGTGTGTGTGTGGTTTATGACCGATTCGGGTGCTTTGACAGTGAGAAGTCACCAGCTGAGTTTTAATTCAGTCTGTCAATTTAACAGCAGGAAACACGGAAACACACACATAAATAAGAAAACACACACACACACACACATGCACACACACACACACACACATGCACACACACATGCACGCACACACACACACATGCACACACGCGCACACACACACGCGCGCGCACACACACACACACACACACACACACACACACACACACTTTTCAAAGCCTACCTGTCTACGCGCTTAAATCTGCTCGTTTTTCTCTTTCTCTCTCTCTCTCTCTCTCTCTCTCTCTCTCTCTCTCTCTCTCTCTCTGTCTCTCTCTCTCTCTCTCTCTCTCTCTCTCTGTCTCTCTCTCTCTCTCTCTCTCTCTCTCTCTCTGTCTCTCTCTCTCTCTCTCTCGCTCTTTCTTTGCGTTCACACACTGATTTGCACACGTCAAAAGCAAATTTGACCACACAAGGAGGCCTTCACAGTCTCTCACCTCAACACACACACACACACACACACCCACACACACACACATGCACACACATGCACACACACACACACACACACACACACACACACACACAAATATTCGTGGCCAGAAAGCCTTGAGAACAACACCAGTCCCCTCTGCATTGTTAAGGTCATCAAACCAATGAGAGAAGGAACATACCGACAGATAAACGGACAGACAGACAGATATACAGACAGACAGACAGACAGATATACAGACAGACAGACAGACAGACAGATAAACAGACAGATAAACAGACAGACAGACAGATAAACAGACAGACAGATAAACAGACAGACAGACAGATAAACAAACAGACAGACAGATATACAGACAGACAGACAGATAAACAAACAGACAGACAGATATACAGACAGACAGACAGATAAACAGACAGACAGATAGACAGACAGACATATTAACGTACAGACAGACAGACAGATAAACCGACAGACAGACAGACAGACAGACAGATAAACAGACAGACAGACAGATAAACAGACAGACAGACATATAGATAGACAGACAGATAAACAGACAGACAGACAGACAGATAGACAGACAGACAGATAAACAGATAGACAGGCAGACAGATAGACAGACAGACAGATAAACAGATAGACAGACAGACAGATAAACAGATAGGCTGACAGACAGATAAACAGATAGACAGACAAACAGATAGACAGACAGATAAACAGATAGACAGACAGACAGATAAACAGATAGACAGACAGACAGATAAACAGATAGACAGACAGACAGATAGATAAACAGATAAACAGACAGACAGATAAACAGACAGACAGACAGATAAACAGACAGACAGACATGTAGATAGACAGACAGATAAACAGACAGACAGACAGACAGATAGACAGACAGACAGATAAACAGATAGACAGGCAGACAGATAGACAGACAGACAGATAAACAGATAGACAGACAGACAGATAAACAGATAGGCTGACAGACAGATAAACAGATAGACAGACAAACAGATAGACAGACAGATAAACAGATAGACAGACAGACAGATAAACAGATAGACAGACAGACAGATAAACAGATAGACAGACAGACAGATAGATAAACAGATAGACAGACAGACAGATAAAGAGATAGACAGACAGACAGACAGATAAACAGATAGACAGATAGACAGATAAACAGATAGACAGACAGACAGATAAACAGATAAACAGATAGGCTGACAGACAGATAAACAGATAGACAGACAGATAAACAGATAGACAGACAGACAGATAAACAGATAGACAGACAGACAGACAGACAGATAAACAGACAGACAGACAGACAGACAAATAGATAGACAGACAGACAGACAGATAAACAGACAGACAGATAGATAGACAGACAGACAGACAGATAAACAGACAGACAGATAGATAGACAGACAGACAGATAAACAGATAGGCAGACATATAGACAGACAGACAGAAGCAGAAGAATACAGAGAGGTTTGGTCTAGGGATCTGAACCACTGGGTCCAGTGTACTGTGGGCCAGAAATACATTTAAAGCACTGGACCACTGGCTCAGTGGAAATGTGACCTCACTGTATGGTCTGCTCCATATCATGTCTGAGACCCAGATTAACATAGGACTGTGTTCTGGTTTCCAAATCCACAGGTCTAAACATAAAACAGCAAGCCAAGTGGCCTAAACACCAAACAAGAGGCCTCAACAAGTCTAAACCCAAGATAAACACTACCTAATGGTCCTAAAGAGAAAACTTCAGTTAATAATCCCACCAGGCCAAAATATATATATATATATATTCAGTGCCATCTAAGAAAATACCTAACACCAGACATAAACACCTAACAAGAGGCCTTAATACCTAACAGCAGCCCTGAAGAACAAGCAACAGGCCTGAGTCCATAACAAGCAGAACGAAACACCTATTAAACACCATCTAACAAGCCTAACACTGCCAAGCCATACTGAACAGGCCACAACAACACTACACAAGAACAGAAATACCACAGAAGTATTATTAAACAGTATTAACCTAAATGACATCAAACACCAAGCAAACGGTGAATAAACACCAATCAAGCACCATAGAACATCCATAAACACAAACTAAACAAAAAATATGACTAAACACCAACTAATCACTTCCCTACAGGCTTAAGTCTAAACATCAGTACTAAATACCACAAAGTACCAAAACCAATGAGAGAGAAGAACAGATACACAGACTGATGGATAGATAGAGAGACAGACA
This sequence comes from Cranoglanis bouderius, assembly GCA_023630585.1. NCBI lineage: Eukaryota > Metazoa > Chordata > Actinopteri > Siluriformes > Cranoglanididae > Cranoglanis > Cranoglanis bouderius. The sequence goes on along the minus strand of CM042545.1, from coordinate 23,411,582 downwards.
GAGAGAGAGGGAGAGAGAGAGAGACAGACAGACAGAGACAGATAGACAGACAGACAGAGACAGACAGACAGAGAGAGCCAGAGAGACAGAGAGAGAGAGAGACAGACAGAGAGACAGACAGACAGTGAGAGAGACAGAGAGACAGAGAGAGAGAGAGAGAGAGAGAGAGAGAGACAGAGAGACAGACAGACAGAGAGAGAGAGAGAGAGACAGACAGAGAGACAGACAGACAGTGAGGTAGTGTAGCTTTTAGCTCCTGTGTCTCTGGGGTGAACTCTGTACTCCTAAAAAGCATTAGAGACTTGTGTAGTCTAATTGTGTTTCAGAGTCTCATGGGGTCTACACACACCATCACACACTCCCATGGCACGACCACACACACACACACACACACACACACACACACACACACACACACACACACACACACACACACACACAGAGACATTCCCATGGCACGACCACACACACACACTTACCCACTGAGTGCTCAAATCCGATATCTACTACATCAAATTTTTCTGAAGAAATATATCACATCAGGTCAGAGATTGAGTGTGTGTGTGTGTGTGTGTGTGTGTGTGTGTGTGTGTGTGTGTGTGTGTGTGTGAGAGAGAGAGAGAGAGAGAGAGAGAGAGAGAGCTGCAGCAGCGTGACAATCTGGCCTCAGTTGTCAGTTGCTAAACCCTTTGACACTGAGCTTTTTAATTAAAATTAC
>CM042545.1:23400864-23405864 GCA_023630585.1 Cranoglanis bouderius | reverse complement strand
TGCCATTAGGGAACACCGTTGCCATGAAGAGGTGTACTCGGTCTTCAACAATGTTTAAGTAGGTGGTACATGTCAAAGTAACATCACATGAATGCCAGGACCCCAGGTTTCCCAGCAGAACATCGCCCAGAGCATCACACTTCCTCCGCCGGCTTGTCTTCTTCCCATAGTGCATCCTGGTGCCATCTCTTCCCCAAGCGACGCACACGCACCCGGTCGTCCACATGATGTAAAAGTAAACCTTATTCATCAGACCAGACCACCATTGCTCCATGGTCCAGTTCTGATGGTCACGTGGCCATTGTAGGCACTTTCGGTGGTGTACAGGGGTCAGCATGGGCTCTCTGACCGGTCTGCAGCTACACAGCTCCATACACAGCAAGCTGTGATGCTCTGTGTGTTCTGACTCCTTTCTATCAGAGCCAGCTTTAACTTTTTTAGCAATTGGTGCTACAGTAGCTCTTCTGTGGGATCGGACCAGACGGGCTGGATGTGAATATTAACTCTTGGCTTGTATCTGGGTGGCTGTGGTTCCACTAATCATAGGGTTGGCGGTTCGATTCCTGGCCCACATGCCTCCACATGCCGAAGCGTCCTTGGGCAAGACACTGAACCCCAAGTCGCTCCCGATGGCAGGCTAGCACCCTGGTGTGTGAGTATGTGTGTGAATGAGAAACAGTGTAAAGCACTTTGTGAAACCGCTAAGGTTAAAAGGTGCTATATAAGTGCAGACCATATCTGCATGATTGTATACATTGTGCTGCTGTCGCATGATTGGCTGATGAGATAATTGCATGAATGAGTAGGTGTACAGGTGTTCCTAATAAATTGACTGGTTAGTATATATATATATATATGAACTAAAAAAAATTTATATACAAATAAAAAGTGACACAGACATGATGTGTGTGTGAGGGATTTGAGGAAATATGCTTGTATGTGTATGTGAAGTTGTACTCGTGTGTGTGTGTGTGTGTGTGTGTGTGTGTGTGTGTGTGTGTGTGTGTGTGTGTCCTAAACCATCCTTCCTGAGCCAAAGATTCTTCCACACCTCTCTGTTCTGCCCAAGGGCCCTGACAGGTTCGATTTCCTCCCTACCGATGTGGAGCTGAGAATGAGATTCTCCGAATGAGACACACACACACACACACACACACACACACACACACACACACGGATGCACAGTCAAGCTGAAACCTGACCTGGCCTTCTCACCTCTGATTCCCTTCGATCTGTGAACACACACATGTCTAAATTCATCTTCAGCCTTTTTTTCTCTTTCTTTCTTTCTTTCTTTCTTTCTTTCTTTCTTTCTTTCTTTCTCATAATGTCTGCATGTTTTTTTCCCACCTTTCCCATTCTGTCAGTCATTGTTTCTCTCGCCGTCTTTGTGCCTGTCATTTATTTTACATACGACGCATCAACTCTTCGCTAATTTGTGTTTTTTTTGTTAACACCTGTCAATCAAACATAAATATGCTCAGTCTGCCGCCGGGTTCATTTCCCAGCGCTGTCATCATCACCGCTCTCAGATTCATTTGAATACTACAAAAAATATATTGTGTGAAAATTTTCTGAATTGTTAACATTCACTTTTTTTTTAATCTTTTCTAAATTGAAAGATAATATGGTGTAAAGTATTAATGTTAGATGTTAGTATGATACTAAACGTAAGTGTTATATTAAGCGTATTGATCAAAGAAAAGTGATGAAATGTGGCCTATTCCACAACTGTGGTGCCATTTGTGTTAAATGTTAAAAAGTCTACACGCCCCTGTTAAAATTGAAGGTTTTCTTTTAGAATTATGCCCGAAAAGTTCTACCTTGGTCTCATCAGACCATAACACATTTTACCACATGGTTTGCGGTGATTTAGGTGGACTTGGATGTTTGGATGATGGGCTTCCCTCTAGCCACCCTACCCCATAACCCAGACATGTGAAGAATATGAGAGATTGTTGACACACACAGATATTCTTGCAGCTACTTAAATGTTTCTGTTGGTCTCTTGGAAGCCTCCCTGGTAAGTTTTTGTCTTGTCCTATTGTCTATTTTGGATGGATGTCCTGTTCTTGGTGATGTCACTGTGGTACCCTATTTTCTCCACTTATTTATGATGGCCTTCACCGTGTTACATGATACATCTAATGTTTTGGAAATTCTTTTGTACCCCTCTTCTGATCAATACCTTTCCACACTGAGATCCCATATATGCTTTGTAAGCTCTTTGCAGACCATGGCTTCAGCAGTCAGATGAAACCAACAAGATGTCAAGATCTGTCACATCCTCCAGAAAGAGCACGTCTTAATTTGGGGTTAATCATAATTACATCATAATTACATACAAATACATTGATGACAGGTGTATGATAATTACTTTTGAACATGAGTTTGAATACGATTGGTTCATTCTGAGAAGAAGGCATCAGACTCAAGACAGCAATCATAGGGGCATTAGGCTGAGAATGGCCATTAAATCAGACTAAAGATAAGCCCAGAATGAATCAAAACAAAGACCCCAAGTACAGTCCCCTCTGAAAGTATTGGAACAGCAAGGCTTATTCTTTCGTTTTTGCTTTACACGTTTAGGTTTGAGATCAAAAGATGAATATGAGACAATAGATCAGAACTTCAGCTTTCATGTCCTGATATTTACATCTAGAAATGAAATTCCTGAAATTCTGATCTATTGTCTCATATTCATCTTTTGATCTCAAACTAAATGCATTCATTGTATAGCAAAAACAACAGAATAAGTCTTGCTGTTCCAATACTTTCAGAGAGGACCGTATCTTGGCATCAAAAGATCTCAGTCAGACTGGCATCAGACTAAAGACCTCAATCAGACTGGCATCAGACTAAAGACCTCAATAATCGCATTGGCATCAAAATAAAGACCCTAATTACACTGATCTCACATTGACTAAAGACGGCCAATTAAAGTATGAGGCTATATCCTTACAATCAGACTGCTGTCAGACATGAGACTGCTATTAAAATCCAACTAAATACCACAGTTAGACTGGTTCAGCAGGAGGTTCACACCATCCCAGCGGAATCACACTCACTTCTCTGAACAGAGCTTAAAAAAAAAAAACACCCAAATGAGCCCAAAATGAGGAGCCTAATTTTGAGCCTTTTTGACAAAGTGTCTTCTGAAAGCTGATGTGCACTCGATAATGAAGTGCACGAGGTTTCTTCCTTCTTCTTAATTAATGCAGGTGAAAGTTAGCTGGGCTATAAAGTTCAGCGACCAAACTTCTTTGTACAACAACGAAAAATTTCTTGAATACAAGACTGCTAAAAAATTACATTTTCTTTTAATGTCTTAATAAACTAGACAAAGCAGAGGGTTTTAAAATCATATATATATATATATATATATATGCATAGCCTGATATACCCATATATAACCCTGATATATATACATCTTAGTGATTGATGCAAAAATTTAATCCAGTTTAATATTGTGTTAGCGGTTAATGAATTCTCATTACACAAAAGAGATGATTACCATCCTCTTCCTCCCTCTCCCTCCTTCTCGTTTTATCTTTTGCTCATTTTCTCTCTCTGCATATGGGGAGAGCTTACAGAAATATACGTGTTGCCGACACCTCAGAAGACGTGTGAGCGCCGTTGTTCCATTAATTAAACCCAAGGAATTTGAGTCAGGAAACTCTCCCCCTCTCTTTCTCAACCACACTCAAATTTGTCTTCCACTCCCTCATTAACTTTCAGCCTGTTCTGAAAGGATGAGTCACGACCGTAATAGATAAATTAGTAAAACAGAACTCAACCCAATGAGCTGTCCGTCCATTTGTTTGTTGTGGCTCTTGAGTGTTTGTTGTTTGTGTTTGTTGTGATTGGGTGTAAATGCAAAGTGTTTTAATTATGGCTTATCCAATTCTCAAAGCACAGATGTCTCTGTAGCCAGAGGTCCAAACCAGGTAATACACTGACAGGAAGTTATGGAAGTTTCAATACATTTACAAACATTTACAAAGTACATACAAATATCCAGGTACTACACAATCAACTGCAAAATGTATAGTGTTAGAATATAACAAGTAAACTATGGAATTATCTCCTTCCCTTATATTTATAAGTCATGGCCAAAGCTCAATTACACTAAAGTATGTGGACACTTCACCATCACACCTATATGAGCGTGTTGGACATCCCATTCCAAAACCATGGGCATTAATATGGAGTTCACATTTCCCTTTGTGGCTTTAACAGCCTTTCTACAAGATGTTGGAGTGTGTCTGTGGGAATTTGTGCCCATTCAACTAAAAGAGCATTAGTGAAGTCAGGCACTGATGTTGGACGAGAAGGTCTGGCTCGCAATCGATGTTCTAGTTCATCTAGTTCTAGCTCCTGAGCAGTGGTATCTCAGTGGTTAAGATGTTGGGCTGCTGATCGGCAGGTCATGAGTTCAAACCCCAGCACCGCCAAGCTGCCACTGTTGGGCCCTTGAGCAAGGCCCAATAACCCTCAGCTGCTCCGATGTATAAATGAGATAAATGTAAGTCGCTCTGGATAAGGGTGTCTGCCAAATGCTGTAAATGTAATCCCAAAGGTGTTCAGTGGGGCTGAGGTCAGGGCTCTGTTCACTCCACTGGAGTTCCTCCATGTCAAACCATGTCTTTTTGGACCTCACTGTGTGCACAGGGGCACAGTCAAGTTGAAAGCATACAATTGTCTAAAATGTCTTGTATGCTATAGCATTAACATGAACCTTCCCCTTCACTGGAACTATGGGTCCCAAACCCTGAAAAAAAGCCCCAGACTATTATGCCTCCTCCATGGCACTAAGCAGTCTGGTAGGTAGTGTTCTTCGGGCATCTTCCAAACCCAGATTTGTCCATCACACTGCCAGATAATGGCGGAGCTGGTTTGCTCCTAGAGGCTTCCATTTAGCAATAATAGCACTCATGGGTGACCAGGGCAGATCTACCAGGGCAGAAATTTCATGAACTAATTTGTGGCTTCCTATTACA
>CM042545.1:23223364-23395864 GCA_023630585.1 Cranoglanis bouderius | reverse complement strand
CCCACAAGCCCCTCCTCCTGCCATCCTGAAGCCCACAAGCCCCTCCTCCTGGAATACTGAAGTCCACAAGCCCCTCCTCCTGTGAATAATGTACCAGATCTCTCTGTCTCTCTCTCTCTTCTATGTGTCTATCTCTCTGTCATTCATGAACCCCTTGTTCTCCAAGCCGCCTTTGTAGAAAGTGTTGGAAGAGTGTGTGTGTGTGTGTGTGTGTGTGTGTGTGTGTGTGTGTGTGTGTGTGTGCACTCTCATGGGCCATAGGTGATCTAGAAACGAGGGGGGGCACATACTGGTAATTAAAGCAGCGGGTGGCTTGTGTGTGTGCGTGTGTGTGTGTGTGTGTGTGTGTGTGTGTGTGTGTGTGTGTGTGTGTGTACCTCCCCTCCTCTTTTCAATCCCCACTCCAGAATTGATCATTGTGGAAAGCCTTGTAGCCTCGGGCAGGTTTGTGCTGTACACACACACACACACACACACACACACACACACACACACACACACACACAGAGGGGGATCCTCACTGACCTTTGACCTTAACAAAATTTTACTAACAGAGAGAAAGGTATATTTGTCTTCTCTTATATTATTATATAGTGAATTAGTATATAATAAATACACCTGCACTTTGGTCATTTATGTCCCACTGTTCCACTGGGAGTGTGTGATGAGATCGGGAGGTGATTAAAATAACTTGTGTGTGTGTGTGTGTGCGTGTGTGTGTGTGTGTGTGTGTGTGTGTGTGTGTGTGTGTGTCGGCTCTTCCCGAAATCCTCTCGAGTCTTTTTTTTTTTACATTCTGTTTGTAAAACTGTCAACACTTCCTCTGCCTCCTCTAACGTGTGATTTAAAGCTGAGAGAGACAAAGATGCTGCGTTATTTCTCACACTTCTGGATCCCATCTGTTTGCTTTACAATGAGAATTATAGTTACAGAAACTCACGTTACTCTCAATTCCGACATGTAACGACATAATACATTCCTGTGTAGAGTAATAAACCGAATAATGTGTGTTTTAACGTGTTTGAAAGTGATCAAAAATAAATGGCATAGGTATAGCCAGGCCCCATGAATATGCATGAATATGCAAATTAGGAAAAGCCCCATGTTCTAGTCTTATATTTCTAACTTAGCTAGTCAGTCATTCTGGCAATCATCACACATGAAAGTAGGCTCTAAAGGGTTCTCGTGGTGTTTAATAGGAACGCCTGTACACCTGGTCATTCATGCAGTTATCCAATCATCCAATCATGTGGCAGCAGCACAATGAATAAATATCATGCAGATGCAGGTCAAGAGCTTCCGTTAATGTTCACATCAAACATCAGAACGGGGAGAAAAGTGTGATCTCTGTGACTGTGACATTGGTGCCAGTTTGAGTGTTTCAGAAGCTGCTGATCTCCTGGGATTTTCACACACAGAATGGTGCAGTAAAGAAAAAACCTCCAGTGAGAGGCAGCTCTGCTGACAGAAACGCCGTGTTGATGAGAGAGGCAGGTCAGAGGAGAATGGTCAGACTGGTTCAAACTGACAGGAAGGCTACAGTAACTCAGATAACCACTCTGTGCAACTGTAGTCAGCAGAAAAGCATCTCAGAACACACAATGAATGTTGAAGCTCGAGGCGGATGGGCTACAACAGCAGAAGACCACATCAGGTTCTACTCCTGCCAGCCAAGAACAGGAATCTGAGGCTACAGCAAAAATAGACTCACCGAATCTGGACAGATGAAGATTGGAAAAATGGCACCTGGTCTGATGAATCTCGATTTCTGCTGCAGGCGGTAGGGTCAGACTTTGGCATCAACAGCATGAACCCATGGACCCAACCTGCCTTGTGTTCCTCCCTCAAAGGAATGGTGTTCGCTAACTTTAGCTGTTAAGGTGAATCTGATGTGTTTTGGTGGTTTGCCGTTCAGGAGTTCATCAGAAAAATTGGTAGATCTATATATTAATGATATCACTATTTCATATTTGTTTATCACAATATACAGTTATGATGATATATCATTATAACGCTGGTTTAGCATGCCACAATCCACATGTATGACTTATACATACAATAAGAGCACAAGAAAGAGAAGATAGGCTCGTCTATCCCGGTGTCGTGATGCAACCACAGTATATACACCAATCAGCCATAACATTAAAACCACCTACAGGTGAAGTGAATAACATTGCTTATCTCGCTACAATGGCTCTTTGAACTCTTTGTCATGTTCCTCAAACCGTTCCTGAACAATGTTTGCAGTGTGTCAGGGCGCATTATCCTGCTGAAAGAGGCCACTGCCATTAGGGAACAGTGTTGCCATGAATGGGTGTACTCGGTCTGTAACATCCACATGAATGCCAGGACCCAAGGTTTCCCAGCAGAACATTGCCCAGAGCATCACACTGCCTCCGCCGGCTTGCCATAGTGCATCCTGGTGCCTTCTCTTCCCCAGATAAGTTATGTAAAAGAAAACCTGATTCATCAGACCAGGCCACCTTCTTCCATTGCTCCATGGTCCAGTTCTGATGGTCACGTGGCCATTGTAGGCGCTTTCGGTGGTGTACAGGGGGTCAGCATGGGCTCTCTGACTGGTCTGCAGCTACACAGCTCCATACACAGCAAGCTGTGATGCTCTGTGTGTTCTGACTCCTTTCTATCAGAGCCAGTATGAACTTTTTCAGCAATTGGTGCTACAGTAGCTCTTCTGTGAGATCGGACCAGACGGGCTCGCCTTCGCTCCCCACTCGCATCAGTGAGCCTTGGGAGCCCATGACCCTGTTGCAGGTTCACTGGTTGTCCTTCCTTGGACCATTTTGGTAGGTACTAACCACTGCATACCAGGAACACCCCAGAAGACCTGCTGTTTTGGAGGTGCTCTGACCCAGTCGTCTAACCATCACAATTTGGCCCTTGTCAAAGACAATCAGATCCTTACACTTGGCCATTTTTCCTACTTCCAACACATCAACTTTGGGAACTGACTGTTCACTTGCTGCCTAATATATCCCACCCCCTGACAGCTGCCACTGTAATGAGATAATCAATGTTATTCACTTCACCTGTCAGTGTTTTTAATGTTATGGCTGATCGGTGTATATCAAGATACACAATCGTAATGATGTATTGTCCCACACCTACACATAAGAAAAATACATGTAAATTTTATATATATATATATATATATATATATATATATATATATATATATATATATATATATATATATATATATATATATATATACATATATATGTGAATATATAATGTAGAATCTGTATTTAGATTCTACACATGTGTGTGTGTGTGTGTGTGTGTGTGTGTGTGTGTGTGTGTGTGTGTTCGTGTTAATAACGCCTAGCCTTGCTGTCTGGAAATGAGCTGTCATTTTTTAGCTGTCAAAACCACTGACAAAAAAAATGCTGAGAATTCTGAGCTAAAGACCACAGGAGACCTCACACGAGACCTGTCTCACTCTCTCTCTGTCTATCTGTCTCACTCTCTCTCTCTCTCTCTCTCTCTCTCTCTCACTGTCTCACTCTATCTGTCTTTCCCTCTGTCTGTGTCTCTGTTACTTTAATTTACACCTTGTTTTTTTTTTTTTTTTTGTCAGTGTGGGTTTGGGGGATATTGTCTAGGTATCATTACTGTGGCCACTGTATTCCCCCCCTCCCCCCCCACACACACATACACACACACACACACACACACACACACACACACACACACACACACACACACGCACACACACAGGTGTCCTTCTCCCATGTCAATGCCAGTAGTATCACTTCATTATAGTTTCACACTTTAGCTGATCATTATCATTTAGCTCCTATTGAGTAAAGATACACACGTGTAAACAACACACACACACACACACACACACACACACACACACAATTATCATTTTGGCTCTTTATTGACCCTTTTATTACCCTAGTTTAACACTGTCATCATTTTTACAGACTCCTTTACAGTTTATATCACATCTGAGAATATTCTCACGGCTTGTGTTTTTCTTTGTGACGTACGTATAAGAAAATCTTCATTCTTCTGAATACGGTTTATTGTTGTTAAACCAGCTGGTGCAACAGTTCTGTCCATGATGTTGTCTGAACCTTCATGAGATCATTTCTCCAGTAAACTACTAGGATATACTAAGAGAAATACCAAGACTAAGTGAAATGTTCTTTCTTTGGCAGCTTTTAAGAAAGAGTGTTAAGTTTTAGATGAGACGAGAGATCAAAGGTCAATTAAAAATGATGGGATGAATTAATGAATAAAACTGATCCCCAAACATACAACGGTGTTGTTGAGGATCGAGGAATGCAGTTTACGAGGGTAGTTGTTTAGGGGTAGGTTACAAAAGGTAATTGTTTTTTTCTTTAGAACTGTAATTTATGTGGGCTTGTTGTTTTGGGATAGTGGGGTAGATTAAGAGGGTAGTTTTTAGGACTGTGCTTTATGAGGTGGTTGTTTAAGGGTAGACAATGGATAGTTGTTTAGAACTGTAATTTAAGGGCTACAAGGGTAGGTGTGCAGGGTAGGACAAAAGGGTAGAAAAGAGGGTTATTGTTCAAGGCTGTGGTTTATGAGAGCAACTGTTTAGGGGTAGTGTAAGAGGGTAGTTGTTAGGGGTAGGTTATGATGGTAGTTTGACTGGTTTATGGGAGCAATTGATTTGACAGTTGTTATTAGGGTAGTTGTTAGGGGCAGGGTATGAAGGTAGTTTTTTTAAAGACTGGTTTATGAGGATAAAAGTTTTAGGGTAAGGTACGAGGGTAGATGTTTAGGAGTAAATTACAAGGGGTGATGTTTAGGACTGCAGTTTATGGAGATTTAGTGGTAGTTGCTAAAGCATTGTGGTTTAAGTTGTTTCAGAGTAGGTTGTGAGGGTAGTTGTTGAGGACATCTGTGGTTTAAGTTTTGTGAGGGTAGCTGATTAGGGGTAGGTTGTGAGGGTAGCTGTTCAGGACCATATTTTGTGAGGGTAGTTGTTTAAGGACAGTTTACCAGGGTATCAGGATGGTTGTATTGTTTGTGTTGTTTATGGGGGCAGTTGTTGTTTGAGTAGATTACAATCATAGTTGTTAGGACTATAGTTGTAGAGTTGCCATGGTTGTTTGGGGTAGTTTAGGGGTTATTTATGGGTAGTTTAGCAGTCTTTAAAGTAGTTTAATCATGGTACTTGTTTAGGGGTAGCACGTTATTAATTTTTAAATATTTGTTTTATCTTAAATTGTATATAAACACAAAAACGTCCATGTACAAAAAGGCGATATTAGTCTTTCTGACACACACACACACACACACACACACACACACACACACACACACACACACACACACACACACTCAACAGTAAAGACCTTGATACAACAGATTCACGACTAATGAGCTTGTTTCGGATTCACACAACATTGCCCCTTTCACACACACACACACACACACACACACACACACACACACACACACACACACACACTAAAACCTAGTGAGGCACCTCAGCTCAAAACACTGTGTAACAGTGTGGAGGACCCTGTTAAACTCACACAGTTCACACACACGCGCACACACACGTCAACAGCTCGGACCCTGTTACAACTTATTACACTTTCAAATACACACACACACACACACACACACACACACACACACACACACACACACACACATACACACACTGGAGCACAACACCACAGCTCTTGTTACAACCTATTCACAGCTAATGAGCTGATGAAGTTTATCAGGTTTAAAGAAAAGGATTACACATGTGTGTGTGTGGTGTGTGTGTGTGTGTTGTGCTGTCGAGTTCATGACTGTACGTTTATTACATCTGTAACTGGTGACTCACTTGTTTTTGTCCTGATTAGGACACTGTAGGTAGTGTGTGTGTGTGTGTGTGTGTGTGTGTGTGTGTGTGTGTGTGTGTGTGTGTGTGTGTGTGTGTGTTTTCTTTGGTACTTTGCTGTCTATATGTTTCATGTGTGTGTGATTTTCTTTTGTATGATCTTTTAAAATGTAGATATGTTGTGTTTTGTGACAGGTGTGTGTATGTGTGATTGCAAATCGCATTTTGTATGTGTGTGGTCTGTTGTTTATGTAAAATTGTGTGTGTGTGTGTGTGTGTGTGTGTGTGTGTGCGTGTGTATTCTATGAGTTTTAGTGTGTAACTGTGTATCTGTTTGTTCCAATGAGCTGTCAATCACACTGTCTGGAGGTGGAGTCTGAGTCACATCTGACACAAGATGGAATTGACAGATATGAATCAACAGATATGAGTGTGTGTGTGTGTGTGTGTGTGTGTGTGTGTGTGTGTGTGTGTGTGTGTGTGTGTGTGCGTGTATGCCTGTGTGTGTGTCCACTTTGCTCAAAGCTTTAACATCTGCAGTTATAAAGACCTTTGAGTGCCTTGTCCATCAAGGACTCTGAACTTGTACCACTGCCTGAAATGTACTGATGGACCTAGGGTCTGATTTCAAACCAGTCCTGAGCTCCTGGACAAGAACCTCACTCAGATTTTACGCTGTTGGATTGTGGAACATCTCAAGGTGTACCTCAGGGCTTTATATTCTTCACCGTTCTATGGTAAATTGGCAAAACAGTCACCAAAAACACTACATTTTTTAAATCAGTATGCTTTGATGTGCTTTGATCCTACATGTGTATGGCTCTATGGATCTTCTGGAGCCTTCCTGGTCTCTAGCTTCTCAAGACATCCAAGGACACCACTACAAGGATGGCAATCTGGAGCAGCAACAACTTCCCACAATTCTTAGGGATTCAACTTCATTTGTATAGCGCTTGAGCAAAACCAGACTTCAAAGGGAACCCATCGTGTTCTCAGACAGTGGGATGCAATGAAAGTCTCTAAGATTCTTTAGTGCAGGAAAGTCAAAGTCAAAGTGGCAGAAGGAGCAACAAAACAGTCTTAAACAGTATCACTTCGGCTCCTGGCCCCAGAACCTAAAAAACATCAAGAGCTGATGTTCATCCAACAGCAGCAGAAGAACTTCAAACTCCAGCAGACAAATGCTGGTCCAGTTCAACGTGTATGGTTTGGTACTACAGTGCATTATCGGAATATCTGGAATGATAATTAATGGCAAAGCTTTATATCAAGTAAAGTAACATCTGAAGATCATCACAGACCCTTCTGCTCTTGTGCATTATATATTCAGAAGAAAAAAAAAAAGTCATTTGTTTTAAATAGATGTACACTCTTTAAAAAATCAGAAAGGGTTTTCAAGTCAAACCTTTTTTGGAAGCTTAATTATCCAAAGAACCCCTAAAGAACCTTTTTTTTTTCTAAGAGTGTGTGTATTAATTGGGTAAATATGTGGTACAAACTCCAAATTATTACTTATTATTTTCTTCTTAATATCTAGAACCTGTCAGATGTTTAATATTTATCTTCTTGGTGCACTCATAGAAAAAAATATATATTCTTAACTGTTTTTAGCCTCCTAAAATAGTTTTGCTTGGAGCTTTTACTGATAGGGAAACGCTGTGTTGTAGGTGTAATGTGTGATTAGTGAAAGCACAGTGCAAGTGTGTAAACTCAGTGTTATCCGTAGTGGGGGGTCAGAGCACAGGCAGACAGCTTTACACCAGGATAATCCATAATCGTAAGATCCTCCAGGTGAGGGTCAAAACCAGGAAGGATGATAGAATATACAATTTGGAACAGGGCTTGGACTTAACAAGACAACAAATCCATTACTTCTTAATGAGATATCGAAACAGCAGGGTATACGTAGACAAACTAATTAAGGATTTAACACGGAACAGGTGAACACAATCAGGTAGCATGCCAGTAACAGGACAGGGAGGTGGAGTGGCACTGGCCAAGCGCAGGGTTCTACATAGAACATTTAAAGGTTCCCCTAAAAGGACAACTGAAAAATATTCTAAATGTGTACATAAATCAACTACATACATAAATCACCTTATTACTTAATCTCTGTGGGTTAATAAAATATAGTAATAATATAGAACAGTATAGAAAACTAAGTATTTAAGTAATTATTATAATTATTAATTATACAATTTTATTCATTAAATCAGTTTGTTTAAATTTAAAACAAATACATTTGCAATGCCATGCTTCTGTTCTGAATCATGAACTACACAACAGCTTGCCAACTCAGGTCTTCAAGCTCAAGGTTCCTGATGTGTTCTTCTCTGAGATCTGATCATGCCTTAGTGGTGGAATGAGCTTCACACTACAACTAACCCTTCATACAATATCTAATATCTGCCAAATGATCTGAATGTGAGACGTGGTGGAAAAATTGTGAACTACATAACTAATAGTTCTCCAGGTTCTCCGTCCACCTCCCTAGAAAAAAAAATCAGCCCTGGGTGAAGGACGGCCCGTGGTGTGCCGTGGAGTGTGTTCCTGCTGGTGGTTGGTTTGCCCACAGATTCAGACTGAAGGCAAAAATAAACATTAATTACTAAATCTGTTTACGGTTTGAGAGTTATTTTAAATAATTAGTCGTGTGTATGGTGTGTGTGTGTGTGTGTGTGTGTGTGTGTGTGTGTGTGTGTGTGTGTGTGTGTGTGTGGAAATTTTGTGATTTTAATTGAATTATCATACAAATACATGAATAAAAAAAATATCTTATAACAGCACTGCGAAAAAATGAAAAAACATAATTAGTCGTACAGAAGGAATTCCCTTTGATGTTCCTGTAAGCCGTCCCATGATGACGGGGCGTTGTAACTAAAAGCACTACATCAAAATGAACATAAACTCTAAACTGTACGTCAGGCTTTTTGTTTAAAAACTGAAAGCTAAATATAAAGCAAGTCGACTGAGTGCAGAAAAATCCTCCAGTGTATCCAGTCTTCACACTGAAACTGGAGGAGAATCGGTGGTTTAATCGGTGATGAGCCCTGCTGATGAGATCACGGTGAGGAGCACTGTTTCTAGCGTTGGTTATGAACCAGAATCCAGTGATTTTTTTAAAAAAATGTTCTTAAACAAAATATCAGCATGATTTCAAATAGATAAAATAAACACCAACAATAAATATTTTTTTTGTTCAGTGTGAAGATGATATCACTTTTTGGACCAAAAACCCCCAGCTTATTATTATTATTATTATTATTATTATTATTATTATTATTATTATTATTATTATTATTATTATTATTTATTTATTTATTTATTTATTTATTTATTTATTTATTTATTTTCTGTGGCCTCAAGCCTTTGTATTTTGGTTTCTCCTTGTCATTTATTGTCACTAAAGCCATATTCAGTAAATGTTTTGGTATAATTATATATTTGGTGTATATATATATATATATATATAAAACTGAGTCAGAGTCGAGGAGCTAGCAGAGGACGATGTAGGGATAAATTTGTCCATTTTTACAGCTGACTCTTCACACTCTTCATTTAAATGTGTCCGGTTGGAATTTAACTCTCCGTATTTACCGTAGTAGCAAACAAAAGCATCGCGGGTCCAGTAATGCTTAAACAAGTATCAATCTGTAAAATAAATGAATAAAACAAAAGACGACGTCTAGTCCGGGAACAAATGCATGTCTCATAAACCTAAACTGACTCTAGGTCCTCACTTTTTCACTAAATGAAGTGAGAAAGTGCCCTCTACCGGTGAGTGTGTGTCACTGCGGTGTGTGTTTCGAACGTTTAATGATGAACGCTGAGCTGTATGAGCCGTCTGGACGTGTTAATTGGAATAATTGGAATGGAATTCCAATTCTCTTTTTCTCTTTCACACACACACACACACACACACACACACACACACACACACACACACACACACACACACACAGTCAGCATAAGGAGTATAGGCCTACATTATAAATGGCTTATAATTGGACATGGAGTGCACTACATAGGGTGAAGTCATTATTTTACCCCCTGTGCCTTATCTTACTGCCCTGTCCACTAGAAGCTGAATCTCTTTACACATCAGATTTGAGTTTTAATGAATTATTTCATTAATTAATTAAGGTTTTGTGACGTTACACTGCCACAGACAGAGAGAACATTAGCATTGTGTGTGTGTGTGTGTGTGTGTGCTTCTATATACACATACAAGGTGAACATTTTGTCGCTTTCTTAAGCAAAGAAAAATCACAAAACACCGTTTTATTATAAACATTAATGCAGTGTGTTCTTGGTGTTGATATGTTGATTGATTTTACATTTGTTGCACAAAAATATCCACCATTTTCAACTGCCGAATCGCAAATAGTACATTATATACGCTCACTACATAGAGTACAACATAATACTATATGATAATTCTATTTATTTATTTATTTACTTTTTAGACATATCACATATCACACAATATCACTTTTAGGAGACATACTTCCTATTTATATTTAATTAAATATACAGAAATAATTACACCCTGAAATTAACGTGCGCATAAAATGAAAACCACGGACCCTTTAAGACTGGTGTGAAACTAAAGCTTTAAATGAAATGTATTTATTCAGAGCAGATTTTTCATAGACAGAAAGTTTAGCAAAAGTCTAACGTGACTGTAAATATTACAGTATATAGAGCACTAGTGAAAATGCTTCTATTTTCTAATTCGTTATTAAATACTCCACAGGTTTGCGTAAAACCGGACGTTAGATCGGATCCATCCGAGTGTTGTCTGAACGCGTACTTCGTTGGAAGGGATCTGACCTCCTGTACAAAAGCATGACCGATATCACAAATCTGCTTCGGTGTAAATAGTGCAGAATCGTACGGTTTGTACATACAAGGATTTTAAATTCTAAACCTTTCTGTTTCCTATTTCCAGTTTAAAATGAAAAAAATTTCAATCCCAGATTTTCTGTGAGGTCTCGGACTCCACGGCACGTATTAATAACAGCTACGGGTTTGGAGTTTAGGCGACATTAAGGGTTCTTTAGGTAGCCAAGTGTGGGGGGGTAAAAAAATCCCTCTGTTGTAACATTCTACATAGAACCTTTAACAATTTACCCGGACACAACAAACCCAATGGACAATAAAATAAGAATGTAGTTTATATCCGGATTTCTGTAAATCCTACATGTAAAAACGTTTACCGTTAAAATTTAAAATTTAATTTAAACCCCTGCTGAAAAAAAAAACAAACAATAGAAACCATTACAGAAATTCTAATGGTTTTAATGGTTATAATGGGTATTGTATTGGTTTTAATGGGAACTATAATGGTCCTTGTGGGTTTCTACTAGTAGTAAATTCTAATAGGTTTAAACAGGGCCTAAAACACACTACATTTGTTAATGGTTTTAATGGTATTTGTAGTGGAAACTATTAGAATTTCTGTAATGGTTTCTATCGCTTTTCGGTTAAGTTTTTTTCAGCAGGACCAGATAAAAATTCTAAAATTCAAAATATGACCCTGTATTTCCTTTATTTCTTTTCATTACGTATAGGAGAGCGAGTCAGTGCGAAACCTTAAGAGTGCAAGATAAATTAGAGAAATGGTACATTTAATTTGTAGTTGGAGAAGCGTTAATGTACTACAGGTCCATTTGTTTTCATTTGCATATCAATTTAATGTCTGTTATTTCCTGTATATCTTTCATTTTGCTTTTACCTTTATGTGAAGCACTTTTAATTGTGTGTGTGTGTGTGTGTGTGTGTGTGTGTGTGTGTGTGTGTGTGTGTGTGTGTGTGTGTGTGTGTGTAAGAAATGTGTGTTATATGAATTTCCTATTAAACCCAAAACCTGTTCCTTACTTCCTGTTTGACCTGTTAATACCCTACACTGTAATCAGACCCCAAAGCCACATGCAATATTAACCATCTCTAAATATTATGTTCACGTTTAAAAAAAATAAATAAATAACAACCCTCTTACACGGATAAAAGAATCCCACAACAACAGATCGAATGGAAAACCACAGACCTGGCAACCGTCCCTTTAAGACTTAACGTCTTAAATAAAATGCATTTATTCCGAGATCATTTTGCCAAAATGTTTTTCTTTGGCTATTTTTAAAAGTGATCATGACTCATGTAAGAACTGAGATGTATATAACATTTATTTATTTTAATCGCACAACAGCAGCAGTCAACAAGACGATCGATACACCAGACATTAACACAGAGCGTTACAAGTGTGTAGTGTTAGTGCTTGAATTAAATACACACTGTCGGTATATAACGTATATAAAAACAGTCTGTGATAGCAGACTCAGATTTCTGGACCCTACCCCACACACACACACACACACACACACACACACACACACACACACACACACACACACACGTTGGCACCCCCGTCCGTTATCCTGTCCAGGAGCGAAACAATTAACGGTGCTCTCCAGATAACAAAGGCCCCTAAACATCTGCGTACAGGGCCTATTGAGGCCCCACATGAGCATGCGCCCTTGCTCCTTGTTGAAATTAAACACAGCCCGTGTTTGAGAGTTGGACGCGGCGGCCATCTTGGCCCGTCCTGAGCACCAAATGTGGCAGCAGTTGTTGCGTCCTGGATCCGTTTAGCGCACATGTGACGCCTCCGCCGAGGGTCTGTGGGGAACAGGCTGCAGACGCACACACATACACACACACACACACACACACACACACACAATCTCTCACTCACACACACACACACACACACACACACACACACACACACACACGGAGACGTGTTTATACTGGTGCTGCTGCAGGTCGTACTGTAGGAGTGTTAGACAGCAGAGGATGACGGCCCACCTCAATCTGTCTCTCTTTCAGTCTGTCTCTCCGTTTTTGACACAGATGTCCTCATCGTTTTGTTTTTCTGTCTCTCTTTCTGTCTCTCTTTCTGTCTCTTGTTGAAAATTTTCGTTATCTATTCTGTTCTGTTTCCTATCTATCTGTCTGTCTGTCTGTCTGTCTGTCTATCTGTCTGTCTGTCTGCACATTTGGTATTTAAAGGTGAGTCTTATACAAATAGAGAAAGAACAGAGAAAAAGAAAACAAAATGACATAAATAAAATAAAAAAAACCTTTCAGTTTATCATTTAGTCTCCTTTTTCTGTCTTTCTCTCTGTCTCCTATATTTTCTCGCTCTCTTTCCTTTCCACCTTTTTCTCTTTTCTTTTCTCTTTCTTTAGTTTTTTTTTTTTCCTTAAGTTTTAGTCAGATATCTTTGGGTGGTTACATTTTTATGCACAACGTTGCGCTCAAATAATTCAGGATTCAGACCATTTCTTCAATAACTCTAGACTCCTTTCACTGCGAAACACGGCCTTTGTTCGGTTTAAATAAATCACGTCACTCCATTCACCAGTTAGAGGTGCACATTCTTACATCACCTCCTGCTCAGCAGGTATTTAACCCTCATCATTATCTGTTAGTGTAATGTGAAGGACTGGCGATGCATCTGAGGAAAACCAGAGGGTAAATATCAGGAGTGTGATATTCTGTCACCTTTAAGACTGTATGATGGTATTTTCCTTTTCATCCCACTCTCTGGTTTTCTTCTGTCTTTCTCTGCGTCTCATTTCTGAAACGTGTCATCGTTTTATTTTTTGTTTGTTTGTTTGTTTGTTTGTCCATTTGCCTCTCTTTTAATTTATTCCCAGTTCAGCTTTCTCTGTCATTTTCTCTCATCGTCTCTCTTTCTCTCGGTCTCACTCGTTCCATACGGTATTTTTTTTCTCTTTTCATTTCTATGACCAATTGTTTTTCCTCTTCAGTTTCTTTAATCATTGTTCTGTATCTCTCTATCATCTTCTTTATTGTCCCTGTTTTTAGATGTTATCCTTTACATTTTTTAATTTTCTGTCTTTTTCAATTGTGCTATTTATTTCTATTCCTGAAATATTACAGGACTGTGCAAAGGTTTTAGACGCATGCAAAGAAATGCTGTGGAGCAAAAATGCCTTCAAAATAATGAAATTAAATGTTTCTACATTAAAAAAAAGAAAAAAAAATACAGTATAGATCAGTAAACAGCAGTAAATGAAACAAAGTCAATATTTTGTGTGACAAAAAAATAAAAATAGTAGTCTCCGGTACAATGTGTGCAGTTTTATAAGGAAATGAGCTGGTGAGTTTTATTGAGCATCTTGCAGAACCAGACACAGTTCTTCTGGACACTTTGACTTTCGCACTCGCTTCTTATTTCTGCAGTGAAACCCAGCAGCCTTCATTGTGTTTACTGTCTGAAAAGTGTCTCTTATGTAATACGCTGCTTTCTTTAATGACATACAAACATTTTTCTGTAACATTTAATTCTGTGCTACAAAACTAATGTTTGGGAATCGAAAATGTTTTTTGTACCGACTCGATCATGTAGACGTCATAAAATAAAAAAAATCTATAACAAAGTTTGTACTAAAAATAAATAGGGTGCCTAAAACTTTTGCCCAGTCCTGTGTGTTCTTGGAATAGACAGTTCTGTTTATTTTTCTTCCCCAGTCTCTTTGGCTTCATTCTTTCTTTGTCTCTTTTTGTGACCAGTTGTCCTTACCCTCTTTCTTTATCTCATATTCTCTTATCTTTTTCCCCTCTTTCTTTTGGTATCTCTCTCAGTCTCTCCCTATTAAAAAAATTATACGCAACTGTCAGTGCTCAGCAACATTATATTTGGTGTCTATCCGTCTTTTATCTATCTGTTTTTTTCTGTCTCTCTCTAACCAGTTTTTAAAGCCTGTCTTCACCAGGTTTGTATTTTCCTTTTCCACTCTTTTCCCTGTCACTGTTTTCTTTTCTCAGTCTGACTCTCTGACCAATTTTAAAAAGAAATTTCACCCCTCCTTATCTCTTTTAATCATGGTCAGCCAGGTCTATGTATGTATTTATCTATCTATCTATCTATCTTCTAAACGTCTTTCATCAGATGTCCTCAGAAGTCTCTGTCTCTGTAGTCACTTGTTTGAAGCAGGTGTGAGCAGTAGAGGAATCTGTAGTTATTTTTTATTCACGCTTACTTACTTTTCTGTCATTCTTTATTCCTTTCTGGCTCAGGTAAGACTTCCTGAGTGGTTAGCGGTTAGCTGGTGTGATGGTGTTAAGTGCCTAAGATGCAGGAGCTCCGTGCTGGGCCTAAACTCCAGATGCTTCATTCCTTCTGCTACCACATCGTGTGAAGTCTTGCGTGCTTGTTTTAATTGGCTCTTGGAGAAGTATGTGTTTAAGGATGTGTTAAAGGAACGCTGCAGGAAAACCAGCTGCACGGCCAAGGACAATATGACTTATTACTTTCAATTAAAAGAGTCGGCTATTACGCCATCAATTAACTTAATCGTGCTTATAGAGGAAGGTTAGTTTAAGACCAGTATTACACTGACCAAACACTCACTAACACATCATTAAACACTCACCATCAAACACCAACTTTCACCATCAAACACAAACATTCTCCATCAAACACCAACACTCAGCATCAAACGCCAACGCTCACCGTCAAACGCCAACGCTCACCATCAAACACCAACACTCACCGTCAAACACCAACACTCACCATCAAACACCAACACTCATCATCAAACGCCAACGCTCACCGACAAACGCCAACGCTCACCGTCAAACACCAACGCTCACCGTCAAACACCAACGCTCACCATCAAACACCAACGCTCACCATCAAACACCAACACTCACCGTAAAATACCAACGCTCGACGTCAAACACCAACGCTCACCGTCAAACTCCAACGCTCAACGTCAAACACCAACGCTCACCATCAAACTCCAACGCTCACTGTCAAACACCAACGCTCACCGTCAAACACCAACGCTCACCGTCAAACACCAACGCTCACCATCAAACACCAATGCTCACCGTCAAACACCAACGCTCACCATCAAACACCAACGCTCACCGTAAAATACCAACGCTCACCGCCAAACACCAACATTCACCGTAAAATACCAATGCTCACCATCAAACACCAACGCTCACCGTCAAACGCCAACGCTCACCATCAAACACCAACGCTCACCATCAAACACCAACGCTCACCATCAAACACCAATGCTCACCATCAAACACCAATGCTCACCATCAAACACCAACGCTCACCGTAAAATACCAACGCTCACCATCAAACACCAACAATCACCATCAAACACCAACGCTCACCATCAAACACCAACGCTCACCATTAAACACCAACACTCACCGTAAAATACCAACGCTCACCATCAAACACCAACGCTCACCATCAAATACCAACGCTCACCATCAAACACCAACACTCACCGTAAAATACCAACACTCACCGTCAAACGCCAACGCTCACCATCAAACACCAACGCTCACCATCAAACACCAACACTCACCGTCAAACACCAACTTTCACCATCAAACACAAACACTCACCATCAAACACCAACTGTCATGAAGTCCCAGGGAGCTAGATGGAATTGCAGAATTCTTTTACTGTAAACAACTAAAAATATCAAACAATGACAAAAAGGAACCCAAAGAAAGAGACTGACTCAAGGCAAAGCAAAGAAAAGAAAAAGTCAATATGAAAGTCAAAACCCACTCATGGTGCAAATACAAGATAACATAAAACATGCAGTCATGTGAAAAAATAAGTACATTCCATGGGTGAAATGTTTTGGGTTTTTTTTTACATATTTGGACAAGCTAACATTTGATCATATTTGAAACAGTGTCTATTAATAAAGTTGATATACTTGAACAAAACCACAAGGAATATTAGCTTTTTCAATCATTTATTCAACAGAAATATAAATAGATGTGATATTCTTCTAAGTACTCCCTTGGCCTCAGAAGCTAGTATTGCCCCCTTTGGCAGAAATAACTTCTTGTAGGCATTTTGCATAACTGTCCACCAGGCTTGCCCACTCTTCCATGCAATATTCTTTCAGTTGCAAGATGTTTGAGGGTTTTCTTGCGTGTTCTGCCCGTTTCAAATCCCCTCACAACATTTCAATGGGATTCAAATCTGGTCTTTGACTAGGCCATTCCATAACCCTCCATTTCTTCTTTTTGAGCCATTCCTTGGTGGATTTGCTAGTGTGCTTAGGATCATCATCCTGTCGAAAGTTCCACTTTGGGTTCAACTTCAACTTTTGGACAGATGGCCTCACATTATCTTCAAGCACTCTTTTATATGATGCAGAATTTCACAAAATGCATAGTTGAATCAATGAATGAAAGCTGTCCAGTCCCTGAGGCAGCGAAGCAACCCCAAACCATAACATTTCCACCACCATGCTTCACTCTATCTTTGATTCATCTGTCCAGAGCACATTATTTGAAAAGGCCTGGTCTTTGCCTGTATGCTCATTGGCAAACTGTAGTCTTGCAAAGACTTTTTCCTGGCATGCCTCCTATGCAGGTCAAATTTGTGCAATCTCTTTCTGATTGTAGAAGCCTGCACTTTGACACCAGCAGTTGCAAGACTTACTAGCAGATCCTGTGATTAAATTTTGGGGTTCTTGGAGACTTCTTTTTGCATCAGACGGTCTGCTCTTGGGCTGAATTTGCTGGGACGGCCAGTCCTGGACAAATTGGCAGTCATTTGAAATCTGCGCCATTTGTAGAAGATTTTCCTTACAGTCAAATGATGTATTTCAAATAATTTGGAGAACTTTTTAAATCCCTTGCCAGACTCATAGACATCCATATCCGGAACGACGTTCCCAGCCAAGCAAGGAGGTGGGGTGACATCCTCAGCCAGGCAGAGTGGAGGGGTGAAGTCATCAGCTGGGCAGGGAGGCAGAGTGGCATGCTCAGCTGGGCAGAGTGGGGGCATGAAGTCATCAGCTGGGCAGGGAGGCAGAGTGGCGTCCTCAGCCAGGCAGAGTGGAGGGGTGAAGTCATTAGCTGGGCAGGGAGGCAGAGTGCCGTCCTCAGCCGGGCAGGGAGAGAGGGCAACAACGAGATCCCTGATCTGGACTTGTGCCCTCTCCTTCCACCATGTTTTCCAGATAGCAGAGATGTTAATTCAATTGTTGGCCAGTTTCTCAAAATGCTGTTGGTTCTGCTTGAGGAGAAAAACCTGCTTTGCTAAATCCTGCTTTAGCAGCCCCAATTCTACTGTGTGCGTGTTTAGGTGAAGCATTCCATCACGAAATTCCAGGGGGTTTGATGTAATTGCAGAATTGTTTAATTATAAACAACTAAAAATAACAAACAATGACAAAAAGCACCCAAAAACTAGAAAAAATAAAACAAACAGACCCTCCAGGATTTTGCAATCGCAGAAAATCAATGCAAAATCAAGGAAACTCCGCAATATTCGCAGGAGCTTACAATTTTTCAAAATTACCGCAGAATTTCCTCAGATTTGGACAAAGATGCATCATGTGACAACATCACAACTCGCCATGTGACGTAATCACAGCACGCATTTAGCCCCCTTCGATTTATGTGCGTTGAACCTGAGTACAGCTAAAAGGTCTCATTTACCAACAAAAATCACTGTGAAAGACCATGCAAAACAATTTCCTGCAATTATAATTTCGCCAATTCAAGTAGTTTTCCGTAAAAAAGTGCAAAAACTCTGCAAATTGCATCGCAAATTTTGAAAAAAGCAGCAGCAAAATCAAGCATTTTTGGCCTCAACAATCCCAAAAAAACGCTGCGAAATCCTATACAGACTGAACAAAGGAATAGACTGAGGCAAGGCAAGGCAAAGAAAAGAAAAAGCAACATAAAAATCAAAACCCACTCACAAAGCAAATGTAACACAACATAACTGCAGCAATACAAACAATACACACAGTGCTTCACAACCAAGTAGGGAAAACACAGAACTTAAATAGGGATACTAATTAGGGGAATGCTCACCACCACACCAACATTCAACATCACACACCAACATTCACCATCACACACCAACATTCACCATCACACACCAACATTCTCCATTACACAACATCATTCTACATCAAACACCAACATTCACCCTCACACAACATCATTCTCCATCAAACACCAACATTCACCCTCACACACCAACATTCACCATTAAATACCAAAATTCACCCTCAAATACCAACATTCACCCTCACACACCAACATTCACCATCACACACCGACATTCACCATCACACACCAACATTCTCCATCACCCACCGACTCTCTCCATCACACACCGTCATTCACCCTCACACACCAACATTCACCATCAAATACCAACATTCACCATCGCACACCGACATTCAGCCTCACACACCAACATTCAACATCAAACACCAACATTCACCATCAAATACCAACATTCGCCATCACACACCAACATTCACCATCACACACCAACATTCTCCATCACACAACATCATTCTCCATCAAACACCAACATTCACCCTCACACACCAACATTCACCATTAAATACCAAAATTCACCATCAAATACCAACATTCACCATCAAATACCAACATTCACCATCACACACCGACATTCTCCATCACACACCGACATTCTCCATCACACACCGACATTCACCATCACATACCAACATTCTCCATCACACACCAACATTCACCATCAAATACCGACATTCACCATCACACACCGACATTCTCCATCACACACCGACATTCTCCATCACACACCAACATTCACCATCAAATACCGACATTCACCATCACACACCAACATTCTCCATAACACACCAACATTCTCCATC
The DNA here is from genome assembly GCA_023630585.1 of Cranoglanis bouderius. Taxonomy (NCBI): domain Eukaryota; kingdom Metazoa; phylum Chordata; class Actinopteri; order Siluriformes; family Cranoglanididae; genus Cranoglanis; species Cranoglanis bouderius. The sequence continues at coordinate 23,376,277 of CM042545.1, read as the reverse complement.
ACACACCAACATTCACCATCAAATACCAACATTCTCCATCACATACCAACATTCTCCATCACACACCAACATTCTTCATCACACACCAACATTCTTCACCACACACCAACATTCACCATCAAATACCAACATTCTTCACCACACACCAACATTCACCATCAAATACCAACATTCTCCATTACACACCAACATTCTCCATCACACACCAACATTCTTCACCACACACCAACATTCACCATCAAATACCAACATTCTTCACCACACACCAACATTCACCATCAAATACCAACATTCTCCATTACACACCAACATTCTCCATCACACACCAACATTCTCCATCACATATCAACATACTCCATCACACACCAACATTCTTCACCACACACCAACATTCTCTATCATATAGCAACATTCTCCATCACACACCAACATTCACCATCAAACACCAACATTCACCATCACACACCAACATTCACCATCAAATACCAACGTTCACCATCAAATACCAACATTCGCCATCATACACCAACATTCACCCTCACACACAAACATTCACCATCACACACCAACATTCACCATCACACACCAATGTTCGCCATTAAATACCAACATTCACCATCACACACCAACATTCTCTATCACACACTAACATTCACCATCAAATACCAACAACTTCATTGAAGTTAACAAAAATAAGCATCTATCCTCTCACCATGGGATAAGCAGATTCAGCTCACAGTCCCTTCATGACCTGCAACTGTATTACTTTTCATTGTAACCTGCTGATCAAAGTTTAACTGATAGTATTTTTAAATACTTCTCCATGCTCATGAGTCTCAGTCGTGGCTGGAGATAAGATTTGCTATGAGCGAGCTGAGTGTGAAAGATGTGCAACAAGAGCAGTGTGAGGAAAGCCCACAGTAGACTCTCAGACCAACAATACCACAGCCGGTTCGTTACTACTGTAGCATCCAGCATCACTGCAACACAAGTGCAAACCTGCTGTTATATTTCTATTTCCTGTGTTAGCGCTATTCTGCTGGTATCCAGCTCACTATCTAATGAAAAGTATATGAATAATATAATACAATGAAAAGAATTCCTCTCTGGCTAGACAGTCTAGTGCTAGTAGATAATTTATCATAATAATAATAATAATAATAATAATAATAATAATAATAATAATAAGCAGTAATTAAATTTTATAAAGTGTGCACGGTTCAAATAAAAGATGATGTAAAAAAAAAAGTGCGCTAACTGAATGTAAACAGATACAAAAAAAATACAAAAAATTAGAAAAGAATGAAATATATATATTTTTTTAATCATAACATTTTTTAATAAAGGTACCAATAACAAACATAAATATAAAAACAGAGGAAGTACATTTAATTAAACGCCAAGTTAAAATATACTTGTGTACTTTAAAAGTACAGGTATTTATTTCATAGAAACTTTCATACGGTAAATTATGGAAAGGTTTACAGACAAAAAAGTTAGGAAATCTTAAAAAATAAATAAACAAATAAATTATACAATTGAAGTTTAGGGTTATTTGGTAATAACCCTGAATACATCACCAGTCCATCACCAATATATTGTGTGTATGCGAGTGATTTCTGGTGAATAATGTAAGTTCTGATTTACATGATGCAGAGCTGCCATCTGGTGGTGTAAGTGTGTAAATGCTCTAAGAATTTAGCAAAGGTGCGCTTCAGCAGTATATGAGTGGAGCACCGAGTCAGACACCTACGGAAGCCCTAAGCGGCCATACATTATTCTTTTTTTTTTTTTTCTTTTCTTGTTTTCTCGTGATCTCGACTTAATTTTTCTGTGTACTTGACATCCATCGTCCCAACGTCAGTGGGCTTTTTAAATGGGTTTTCCGTTAAATGCCTGAAATAAGGTCTGTGGTTAACACAAGCTCAAGATATGTTCACGTTTTATACCACGACATAAAATATACCAGTAATGAAGTTAAGCTTTTACGTGTCTTGAAAAAGACGGCTGCTAACAAGTGGCTAAATCTGACCACAGAGGTTGTCGGAGACGTTAAACGTCATCGTGCCGAACAGGAAAAACTCCTCTACTATACAGCCTCGTTTGTGTTTATACTCGCGCGCTTGCAAACTATTCCAACTCAAACTTCCCGATTTACAGCTCTATCGGTCTATAGATTATTATAGATTAAAGAGTGAACGAGTTGTCGGAAGCGTAGCGGTGGTGACGTCGAAGTCATGCGACCGTGGTGTGGAACATTAGATTTTTACTTCTGACGATTTGTATTTAGGCTTCAAAATCCATAGAAGTTGTGTTCATTTGTGAAGATTATCCTGATGAACAAAACATGTACAGAGCTTATTTTCTGCAATAATCCAAAAGCCAATGGAAAAGTCCTGTTGGCTTTTTGTCGAGGGAACCCGGGTGATGCTGACGTCCGGGTCGGCCTACAAAAATACCTCATCCCTGACGACTTCCACATCAGCGTCCGACACTTGAGAAGGAGACGCCCCTCTCTGTTAATGCGGAGATCATCTCTACTTTATCTCTAATCAAATTCCTGTAGTATAAAATGAATAAAATATACACAATGTTTTATTACTTAATTAATATTTTGTTGAGTATTGCAAAGCTCCCCCTACAGGGAACAGTAAATGGACTCACCCAGTTATGTCCCTTATGGCCTTCCAATGCACTTACACCTGTTTCTCATTAAAGTGCAGGTTATATAGGTCGGCCTACAAAATACTGACTTTTCTTGCGTACATCTTGAGTTTTATTTATGGTTCGTGTATCAGCTGAGGCGTGTTGCGTCCATCTAGGATTCATAAATTAGCTGTTAGACTGATGGCATACCGTATATTAATATATCATGTAAGCCCAGTTTAATGTTAGCTTACTTGGGACCGACTTGCTAGCCGTTGTCATGGAAAAGCAGCTCTCGCGAGCACCAATGACCTCATTTCGGACAATAAAATGAGCTTTTATAGCTTATATTAGGGAGCAGGAGGATCTCCAGATCTACACGCTTCTGTTTTTATCATGTGTGTGTGTGTGATAGTCTTCAGGGTTTTTAAAATTAAGCACTTTGGATAATAATATTTCGTATAGTTGTACATTTACCCAATAAGATACGTGTCTTCACTATGACTGGTGTTCATTCACCTTCATGTCATTTCTGTAGCACATTGATTTAAGAAACTGTTATGAGGAAGAACCTCAGACAGGAGACAAAACTGAATGCAACTGCTGAATCACCAGTCTGTGTCTCCTGGATGAGGAGACACCCTGATTTTGGGGAAATGGTAAATGTTTGGGATTTTTTTGTTTTGTTTCTGCACTGCTGATCAATTCCAACCACACAATGACCATGGGTTAGCATTGGTGTATGCAGATCTGTTAACTCTGACTTCTGGAATAAAATAAATAAATAAAAAGTCAAGATCGTTTACTATGGGGTAGGGTGTAGACCTGCTGTTTACGGCTGTTAAACATGACATACCCTATCCTAAAGGATTCAGTAGACAATGAAGAAGGAAGTCAGACCTATGGAGCCCCAACGAAAATATCTTTACAGGACCCCAATGACAGCACGGTTTTTCGTAGACCTCTAAAATGGCTGCTGAGCATAGCACATGGTCATGCATATCTCAAGAATAAAAACTTCGACTCCAATAAAATTACAGTAACCCAGTTTCTTCCTGGGTTTTTTGTTTCAAAATGAAAAAAGAGCAAGTGGGCTTATAATGGTACATGGGATTAAATGGGTCATTTCCCCACAAGTGCAGATATTGTATCTATGATGTACATAACCATTTCTATTGTGAGTTATGTTCCTAAGGGAAAAGGGGATTGTGGATTAATGTCTGTTCATCAGAAATGCGTGGGAAAGTATTCCACACGCTGTGAATGTGGTCTTTTGTGGTCTTTTGTGGTTTGAGATGTACAGATGCATCTCAAAAAATTAGAATTTCATGTAAAAGTTCATTTTTTCCCCCCGTAATTTAATTCAAAACGTGGAACTTTTATATATTCCAGCTTCATAGTGATCAAGTAAAATATTTTTCATCAAGTGAAATATTTCAAGCCTTTTTTTGTTTTAATCTTGATTACAGCTCATGGAAGTCAAAAATCCAGTATCTCAAAATATTAGAATAAACAGTTTATAATACAGAAATGTCGACCTTCTGAAGAGTATGTTCATTTATGCACTCAATAATTACCGCATCGATGCGGCGTGGCATGGAGGCGATCAGCCTGTGGCACTGCTGAGGTGTTATGGAAGCCCAGGTCGCTTTGATAGCGGCCTTCGGCTCGTCTGTATCGTCGGGTCTGGTGTCTCTCATCTTCCTCTCGACAAAATTCAGGTCAGGTGAGTCGGCTGGCCGATCAAGCACAGTAACACCATGGTCAGCAAACCAGTTACTAGTAGTTTCGGCTCTGTGGGAGGGGCCAAGTCCTGCTGGAAAAGGAAATCAGCATCTCCGTAAAGCTCGTCAGCAGATGGAAGCATGAAGTGATCTAAAATCTCCTGGTAGACGCTGCATCGACTCTCGACTCGAGAAAACACAGTGGACCGACACCAGCAGATGACATGGCACCCCAAATCATCACTGACTGTGGAAACTTCACACTGGACTTCAAGCAACTTGGATTCTGTGCCTCTCCACTCTTCCTCCAGACTCTGGGACCTTGATTTCTAAATGAAATGCAACATTTGCGTTTATCTGAAAAGAGCAACTGTGTTTTGAGTTAATTAGCTGATTATAGCTCTTCTCAGGTCACATTTTAATTAAGCATGCCCGTTATTCTAGTCTTCTTCGCTGTCTTGCTCTGTCATTCAATGTGAGGCTCATGAACTGATATTTCTGTGCATCGAACAATACATTCAACAGGCTGCATAATACAGTGGGCTGTCAATTATAAAATACTGCTTTTATTACGTGAGGTGTAATAAACCCCAGACTCCTTACTCTGAAAAAGTAATGTCTTTCTCCGCAACAGGAATTTTAAAAATGCATGCTGTTTTCCGAGAGCTAATACACTAGCATAGTAACATGTTAGCATATTATCATGGGAAAAGCAGCAATGGGTATGGGGTCAACAGCAAGCAGGAGCTTAGGTTTGGTTTACGGGAGCACTTCAGCCTCCTGGTCAGTTATGATGCTGATGCTGACTGAGTCATTGCACTGACGCTAATACCATAAAAACGTCCACGTATCTGCGCCGAGTTGGTCAGTAGTGAAACTGAACACACAAAGCAACACAAACGGCTGCAGTTAAGAAAACTTTTCCTCTCTGATTCAAGGGAGGTCATGCTAGACTTTCAACATGCAAAATTTCCTCAGAGACCGCCGCGAACATGGGCGGCAACCGGAAATGACATCATATTTGCATGCAGTAAATAATTCAAAGGACCCTTGAAGTAATTACAAATTAATTTTACAAATATTTGTTTCAATGTTAAAATATACCATCTGTTCCTGTATGCAGCTACACCGTAATCCATGTAGCTTCTCTACTGATGGTGATTTTATATTCTTTTAAAGCTGTGTTGTATAGAACGGGATAGTGCGACACGGCTATAATCAGCGCTACCTCCATCTTGGATTTTCTGAAGAGGTCACGCCGTGACGTGTCGATCTTCTATCGATCACACTTCACGTGATACAAATTTGCAGGTCAGAGTTCACCAGACATTGAACTTTGGAACACACCGAAATCGCCAAACTTCTTCGCATGAGCTTGCGTTTCCAGTCTCCAGCAACGTTCGATGGAACAAAAAGTGTAGTGTGTCCGCCCCTTCAATCCCAGTTACAGAAATCAGTGCAGTGATTTGGGAAGTTCATAACTGAGTGACTCTATGTGGTTGTGAAGAATGCATGATTTAAATAAATAAATAAATAAATCCTTCAAAGCAGTTCCTCAATCTTCTCAGCTGGGCAGCAGTTGTTTGACCTCCAGAGTAAACTGCGATGCAGGCTGCTAGTGCTTTCAGTTGTTTCTTCTACTCTGATGGACTGTATCACATCATTATATTTGCTTTTCATTGTTCGTCATGCATGTCAATCAGGTGATATTGATCTCGATATGCTCATGTGGATTGTATTTGGGGGACAGGTGCATACACGTTAAAGACAGATATACGTCACGTACTGTTAAATATGAACCAGATGCTTTTGCTATAGTAAATAAAAGCTGTTGGATAAATTCGTAGGTTGTAGAGAAGTAAAGTAAGCACACAAGTAACTGTACAGCAGTTAATGCAATATGAAAGGGGAAGTTAATTCAAGATGACAAAACATGAAATTGTGTGTACGTGCTGGTGTCCTGTTTCAGACAGCTGGGTGCTTGTGTGTGGATTTCTAGGAAATGGGGAACATGTGTCTAGTGTTAGACAGACAGACTGGAGACACAAGGCTGATGAATTAGCTGGATTATTGTCTAATTATGGTTGTAAAACAAACATTTATCTGCAGTTCGCTCACTTTTGGACCCTACAGACACATGCTACTGTCTAGACAGACAATTTGAAGGGATTTTTTTTCCCCCCCTCAGGTTGTGAATGTGTTTTAGTGTTTACTGTAAGAGTTCTGTACCAAGTCTAACAGAAAGAAAAATTTAATGTTCTCAGCTCCGTTTCTCTAATGAATATAAACACCCGGTTAAAAAACTAGCATTGAAAAAAACTGGTTAAAACACAAACTAGCATTATAGTAAACATGCTAACCCTAGAACTAGCATTGTAGAAAACAGTAGGGATGTAACCGAATACAAATACGTTGTTCTGAATGAACGTACAGTATAATGTCTTCTAATCGGATAAATATTGCATTTAAAGAAATAATGGTTCTAGAGGTTCCCCCTGGGATGCAACAAAAATAAATCTCTCGCTCTCTGAGGGAGCTTTCATGCAGGTGTGAGGGACAAACCAAGATGAGGCAATGCATTTACAGTGTTCATTCATTCATCCTTAGTAACTGCCTGGTCAGGGTCATGGTGTTTTAAAAATAGGATAGTAATAGGAAATGATCATTTACATTGATGCAGCTCACTAACGTATGTGCCTTTACTGACGTACAGACGCTGGGCTCCCTGCACCCCCTGACCCCTTCAGTGTTGTCCCATGAAAAGATATAATAAAATATTTACAAAAATGTGAGGGGTGTACTCACTTTTGTGAGATACTGTATACAGTATTTGAAATCTGCTTTTATGTCTCAATTCTGTACTTCCATCCATGTTATCATCATCGCTGAAATCGTAGAGCCATTTATATGATAAAATACAGAGAAACATGATGACACAATTGAAAACAATTCTTCCTGCTGACACTGACTTTGTGTCTGGGGCTGTAACCCATATGTCTGTGGTTTGGTCTCTCTGTAAAGCAGAACATGTGCAGACACTTTTTCTCTACAACACTGATATCCATGGTTTCATCTGCCAGATCAGAAAATAAACATTGTTCCCGAGCACACTTGATTTTGGATTTAGCAGTCATGAATACTGGTTCCTCAAGGATGCAGCCTTGGTCTTGACCTCCATTATTGTGAAAAGAGAGAATTTTCACCTCATTTGCATTCAACAGTGATGTGTAGGTTTTTGAAGATGTTGTTGCTGGGCACAAATACACAAGTATGTTGTGGTGTTTTGACATTATTCTACATTTACTGCATTTGGCAGATGCTCTTATCCAGAGTGACTTACATTTATCTCAGTTATACAGCTGAGCAGTTGAAGATTAAGGGCCTTGCTCAAGGGCTCAACAGTGGCAGCTTGGTGGTGCTGGGGTTTGAATTCATGATCGTCTGAGCCGTAGACCAACGCCTTAACCACTGAGTTACCACTGCCCATTCTAGCTAAATTCACACACAAACTCTCTCTCTTTTGTTAGCACATGAAAAACTCAAGCTATTTCTCACTTGGATGTTGAAGAGCAGTGGCAGTAGCACTCTAAATATTTTTCTTTCTTCACTTGGTTGTGGTAATGTTATATCAAATAACTATTTGTGCTATTGCCAGAGTCTCTTCTTCATATCCCGAGTGCACGCCGAATGGCTGGTGGACGTTACCATATTTGATATTCTCCTTTTGCTCATATTTGAAGTTGTTTTGCACCCTCCTCCTCTCCCACAAGTTTCCTCTTGGACTCTCAGCGCCTGTTTCTCATTGCTGTAATGCTGCTTGTTGTAGAGGTGCTCACACTTTGCAATTCATCACAGAGAACAGGTCTCAGACTGAGAAAATTGTATCACTGGTGACTACATGAGCAAAAATTTGTCTGTAACTGGGAAATCAAGGTTAAAATCCCCCTCTGCTGGGATATTATGCAAATCATTGTTGTATATCTTGAATATTTTAAGACAAAGTTAGGTATGTTATCTTAAAATGAGATTACTTTTCTAATGCAAAACATGCTTGACAATAAAATTTTTCTTTTTACAAAAAAATTACTCATTTCCCAGAAACAAGGCTTTTTTACTTTTTTTGCAGTGTAGTCCATGTGTGTTAAATGTTGTCCTTCTGCCAGGGTAACTAACATGCAGGTGAAAGTGTTCCTCTAGCAAGGTCCATTGTTCTCTGGCATTGAAAGTAGTGTTACTCAACCTTTCCAAACTCCGAACTGTGGGAGGCTGTAGAACTCCCATTGCCTGTTTTCTCCAGACTCCCTCAACAGTGCTGTGGTCAGAATTCTCCCAGTTTGCAAAGGATCTTGACCTGTATGCCTCAGGCTTGCACTCCTGGAGGAAGTTGTGGATTCGAAAGGATGCCATGGTGATATTAAATACTTCGTCTAGGTGGACCTAAACACCCTAACCCTGTCTTTAAGGATGCAAAATGCATTCTCAGTCACTCTCAGTGCCCTTGACAGGTGATAGTTTAGGATCCTCTGATCATGGTATGTCTGCCTGTATAGAGAGGTCTTCATGAGATCTCATCTTCTACAAACCTTTATAAGGCATCACAAAAATGGAGTTGGTCGGTGGTTCAAGTGGAGGAAAGTGGAGGCCCTGGTCCTGGTCCTGGTTTCACCTTAATGAGGAAAAGAGACAATAAACACACAGATGAGACAGTGACATTATTTTGATTTTGATATGAAGCAAGCTCAACAAACTTTTTCAATAGGTTTCAGTATGCTAGTGGGCTTCCCTTAACCAAACATTCACAAGCTGGGTTAATTAACATCAAGCTGTCAGTTAATAACTTAACTTGAGCCGGGCTGTGGGCCTCTACCTCTGAATTATACACCAGCTGAAGGATTGGCCCTGAACACAAATCAGGGTCGATCTTTAGTGAAGGGCATAGCTGGGGGTACTTCTTCTGACACAAAGGAGTCCAGTGTATTCAGCCCATTGACTTTAGGCAATTTTGAACATTTAATACAGATTCTCCAAACGGCTGGGGACTGAACAATCTAAATATAAAAACAGTCTTAATTACTGAACACTTCTTAACATCTAGTGTGCAATTCTTTTAAAGATAGGACCTGACAATGTAGGAGTTCTTTTTTTTTTTTTTTTTTTAATAAATTTTGCGATGCAATTTAGTTTTTTGTGCTTTTTCGCAGAAAACTACTTGAATTGGTGAATTGCAATTACACAATAGTTTTGCATGGTCTTTCACAGTGATGTTTGTTGGTAAATTAGACCTTTTAGCTGTACTCATGGTTGACGCACGTGAATAGAAGAGGGCTTTGGCTGAATGCGCGTTATGATGACGTCACACGACTCATCTTGGCCCAAATCTGCGGAAAATCTGCGGTAATTGTGAAAAATTGCAAGCTCCTCCGAATATTATGAGTTTCCTTGATTGATTTTGTGTTAATTCTGCGATCGCAAAATCCTGGAGGCACTGATGTACAGTATAAATTCCTGCAAGGCAAGAAAATTAAACTGGAAATTGAACAGGTGGAGTATAGGAAAAAAATGTGTAACGATTCAGGTGAGTTATCAGGTAAGTGGGAATCCCAATGCAGAGGCTTTATTAAGATAAAAACAAAATACAGAACAAAGCCAGAGATTTGGGCCAAGCCAGGAAACCAAACTGGAACCAAGGCAGTAGTAACACTTTAGATAAGGGCACTATTAGTTACTTGCAAACCCAAAAGACATAAGAGGGTATATAACAACAAACCAGTCTGGGATAGAACACCTAACACCTGAATATAATTAGACACAAGACAGGGGACGGAGACAACTGTATGTAAACAAAACATCATTGTTTAATACTGCCATGTTGAAATGTGCTATTATGTAGTTCTCAGTTTTGATGTGTAATGTTTTCTCTTCTCCTTTTAACTTTTTTCAAAAGTCTATTAATTTAAAAAAAAATAATAATAACTGGTCAAATAAAGATTAATGTGTTCGTTTAGTTGTGGTGTTGGAATTAGTGTTAATTTTGTCAGCTAATTTTAAATTTACTCTTAGTCGTGTGTCAAATGTCCTTGATGGTTCATATTATTTAATATGATATTTAGTCATCTTTATCTTGTTTTGTTTTTTTAATTGACCGCTATAACACTTTACACACATTACATATCTCTCTAGGTAACTGCTGACCAAGTTTCTATTTGTAATAAACAAGTAGGCTAACATAACTCTGGATATAATACTTAGCAAACTATGATAGTGAAAATAAATTAAGATGTTCACAACGGATTAAACCTGGATCATTTCGGGTTCCTGCACACAGCTTTATCCATATCAAAGTCTCTACTGTTGCATCTGTTAACTGTTTCTGTTTAGATTTTCAGCTCTGTTAAGACTTCCCTGAGGTGGTCTGACTGGTCCTGTGAGGATGTGTGCTGATAGAGAAGCATTCCCATTGGCAGCAGCCTGTTGGTATTATGGCCAATCGTGAAAGTCAACATTGCTCAACCACACGCAGAATATCTTCACTACGCTTAGGTGTGGAACTCACTTTCGTCGGCCTTCGAGTGAATAAAAGATAGAAACCCTCTTGATTTCCTGACAAAATGTAGCCAGTTTGATCTGGAACACCGTCCCCCCAAAACAAACGTTGGTTTAGCTATGCTGTGCGCAGCACAGGAAAAGAAACTGATGCTCACACCATTCAAATGAACAGGATATTCAGGGCAGCTGTGGTTCACGTGGTAGAGTGGGTTGTCCACTAATCACAGGGTTGGCAGTTTGATCCCCAGCCCTTCCACATGCCGAAGTGTCCTTGGGCAAGACACTAAACCCCAAGTTGCTCCTGATGGCAGGCTAGCGCCTTGCATGGCAGCTCTGCTGCCATTGGTTTGTGTGAATGGTGAATGGAGAGAAAAAAAAAAGCAAACTTTGTGGTACAGATAACCCAAAGTTAGCCTGCTAACCCTGAAATCATGCATGGTACACCCCTCTGGTCTACATGCCAAAAAAAAAAAAAAAACAGCGTCAAAGATGCTTTCTTTTAGTTATTCTGTCTCGTCTTTGTGTCCTACTTTCTTATGAGCAGGAAAACATTCATCCGGTCTCATGTGCAACAGATCCCTGCATCCAGTTTATCATCCATCTATTTGTGTGCTACATCCAAAGTTATGTAGTGTGAGAAGTGCAGTGATTCTGAGAGTTTGAAAGTTGTGCAGTGTTCATTAGGTGTAACAATTAAGTCACATGACGGCACCGTTCATAGTATTTTACATACTTTCACACACCGTCACGCCAGCTGCAGCTGATGTTTTGTCTCGTTCTGCAGACGGCCAAAAGTTCACAACTGAAATTCAGGGAAATACGACGTTACACTGAATACAGACAGAGATTGTGTTTGTAAACATGTCCCTACAGAACATTCACTACTTTCCCTGAACACAGCATGGTTTAATAAAAGTCAGACAAGCTCTGAGAGCATGGACAAATTAAAGCCATCTGTTTGGTATGTTAACACTTCTTCAGTGTTGGAGAACGACCCAGGCAGAAAACAAGAATTGAGACACAAATAACATGCATACTTCATGAAGCTGAATTTCACCACTTGGGCTTTTTCTTAATGAAAAAATATATATGTGGTAAAATAAGCTGGCACATATTACAACTTTATATACACTGTTTGTTTAAGCATAGGAGTGTAGAATTTAAAGAATAAGTATCTATAGCTCTGTTTGGACTGGATTAGTTTTACATGAGAAGTAATACTCTGCTTAATGGAGTATCTCCGGGATTTTAGTACCTACCAACAGTGGTCCAAGGAAGGACAACCAGTGACCGTGTCATGGGCTCCCAAGGCTCATTGATGCACGTGGGGAAGAGCTACTGTCGCACAAACTTCTGAAACTGCGAAAAAGTTCATACTGGCTCTGATTGAAAGGAGTCAGAACACAGTGCATTACAGCTTGCTGCGTATGGAGCGGCGTAGCGTCAGAGAGCCCATGCTGACCCCTGTCCACCACCAAAAGCTCCTACAATGGACACATGAGCATCAGAACTGGACCATGGAGCAATGGAAGAAGGTGGCTTGGTCTGATGAATCAGGTTTTCTTTTACATCACTTACCTGATGAAAAGATGACACTAGGATGCACTAGGCAAGCTGGTGGAGACAGTGTGGTGCTCTGGGCAATGTTCTGCTTGGGTCCTGGCATTCATGTGGAGGTTTCTTTGACCTACCTAAACATTGTTGCAGATCAAGTACGCCCCTTCATGGCAACGGTATTCCCTAATGGCAGTGGCCTCTTTCAGCAGGATAACACGCCCTGACACACTGCGAAAATTGTTCAGGAACGGTTTGAGGAACATGCCAAACAGTTCAAGGTGTTGACTCGGCCTCCAAATTCCCCAGATCTCAATCCGATTGAGCGTCTGTGGGATGTGCTGAGCGAACAAGTCCGATCCATGTATCCCTCCAATCCCTCGCAACCTAAAGGACTTAAAGGATCTGCTGCTAACATCTTGGTGCCAGATACGACAGCACACCTTCAGAGGTCTTGTGGAGTCCATGCCTCGACGGATCAGAGCTGTTTGTGGCACAAGGAGGACCTATGCAGGTTTTAATGTTATGGCTGATGGGTGTATACAGTGAAACAAGCTTGATTAAAATTCCGGCTAATATTGTTGGCCTATAAAACATTGTTTTTCTGCCAATTAAAAAGGTAATTAAAACAAACAAAATGTTTTCTTTAACTTTACACCCACCATTTACCAGAAAAATTACAGAACATGTATGATATGCAGACAGTTTGAAACACTCCCTGGCTTCCAAAGAAGTTACACAACATGTGGATTTTTGTGGTGTAAGCACTCGCTGGAGACGCATGCAGTGAGACGAAAAAGATTTTTTAGGTGTGTACGTGCGTGTGCCGAAGCACTTTGGCACCAAGACTAGAAGCTGGTTGGTCATGTTTCACCCATTAACTGTCATTAAGAGGTCTTTAAACAAAGTTAATGTTAGCTAATTAGCTACCTGATGTATATTGGTGTCTTCCTAACTTTAGCTTAACACGGTTTCATTTGCATGTTGCATGTTGAAGTCATGAATAAAGGTAAGAAATTTCCACAGAAACGTTGTTGAAAATGTTACACATTTTGAAATATGAAAAATTTTAGTGCGGATAAAAGCTGGTTTTATGCACAGGACTTAAACGAACAGTTTTAAAAATGTAAGTCCTGTAAAACTAAAACATGACCCTGAGACACTCGCTTAATGTATTTATTAATTTATCATTTATTTCAGGCTGGATGGAAACCGAGACGTTGTTTAGTGAATCTCTGGTGTCATCCTTTAAAAAAAAAAAAAATGTGTATCAGTTCTTTTATAAGCTCTGGAATTTAATTTTGATTCATCAGTATGAAGCATGAACATGATGCATGATCCTCACCTAGCATGAAACCAGGCCAAGGGGAAGTGGAGTGAGAGACGCCAATAAAAATAAAAACAAGTGTATGTTAAAATGGTATTGGAATACAGGAAACACACTAGCTGAACTGAAGCGTAATCAGCATTGGGGGATATGAGAGATCGTAATCAGAGGTTTGGTAAACATGGCCTCAGAGTGCACAAGTGTATGAGTGTAAGTGTAGGGTAAACAAGTGTAATGATAAACAGGAGTGGATTGGTGTAAGTGTAATGAATTGGTATGTGAGTATATATGTGTAGATTAACAAGTGTATGAGTGTACAGGTGAACAAGTGTATTGGTGTAGCTGTATATGAGTGTACAGGTGAACAAGTGTATGGGTGTAGCTGTATATGAGTGTACAGGTGAACAAGTGTATGGGTGTAGCTGTATATGAGTGTACAGGTGAACAAGTGTATTGGTGTAGCTGTATATGAGTGTACAGGTGAACAAGTGTATGGGTGTAGCTGTATATGAGTGTACAGGTGAACAAGTGTATGGGTGTAGCTGTATATGAGTGTACAGGTGAACAAGTGTATGGGTGTAGCTGTATATGAGTGTACAGGTGAACAAGTGTATTAGTGTATGGGTGTAGTTGTATATGAGTGTACAGGTGAACAAGTGTATGGGTGTAGCTGTATATGAGTGTACAGGTGAGTGTATTGGTGTATGGGTGTAGCTATATATGAGTGTACAGGTTAACAAGTGTATGGGTGTAGCTGTATATGAGTGTACAGGTGAACAAGTGTATGGGTGTAGCTGTATATGAGTGTACATGTGAACAAGTGTATGGGTGTAGCTGTATATGAGTGTACAGGTGAACAAGTGTATGGGTGTAGCTGTATGAGTGTACATGTGAACAAGTGTATGGGTGTAGCTGTATATGAGTGTACAGGTGAACAAGTGTATGGGTGTAGCTGTATATGAGTGTACAGGTGAACAAGTGTATGGGTGTAGCTGTATATGAGTGTACAGGTGAACAAGTGTATGGGTGTAGCTGTATATGAGTGTACAGGTGAACAAGTGTATGGGTGTAGCTGTATATGAGTGTACAGGTGAACAAGTGTATTGGTGTAGCTGTATATGAGTGTACAGGTTAACAAGTGTATGGGTGTAGCTGTATATGAGTGTACAGGTGAACAAGTGTATGGGTGTAGCTGTATATGAGTGTACCGGTGAACAAGTGTATTGGTGAATGGGTGTAGCTGTATATGAGTGTACAGGTGAACAAGTGTATGGGTGTAGCTGTATGAGTGTACATGTGAACAAGTGTATGGGTGTAGCTGTATATGAGTGTACAGGTGAACAAGTGTATTGGTGTATGGGTGTAGCTGTATATGAGTGTACATGTGAACAAGTGTATGGGTGTACCTGTATGAGTGTACATGTGAACAAGTGTATGGGTGTAGCTGTATATGAGTGTACAGGTGAACAAGTGTATTGGTGTATGGGTGTAGCTGTATATGAGTGTACAGGTGAACAAATGTATGGGTGTAGCTGTATATGAGTGTACAGGTGAACAAATGTATGGGTGTAGCTGTATATGAGTGTACAGGTGAACAAGTGTATTGGTGTATGGGTGTAGCTGTATATGAGTGTACAGGTGAACAAGTGTATGGGTGTAGCTGTATATGAGTGTACAGGTGAACAAGTGTATGGGTGTAGCTGTATATGAGTGTACAGGTGAACAAGTGTATTGGTGTACGGGTGTAGCTGTATATGAGTGTACAGGTGAACAAATGTATGGGTGTAGCTGTATATGAGTGTACAGGTGAACAAGTGTATTGGTGTACGGGTGTAGCTGTATATGAGTGTACAGGTGAACAAATGTATGGGTGTAGCTGTATATGAGTGTACAGGTGAACAAATGTATGGGTGTAGCTGTATATGAGTGTACAGGTGAACAAATGTATGGGTGTAGCTGTATATGAGTGTACAGGTGAACAAATGTATGGGTGTAGCTGTATATGAGTGTACAGGTGAATAAGTGTATTGGTGTATGGGTGTAGCTGTATATGAGTGTACAGGTGAATAAGTGTATGGGTGTACTGCTGTATGAGTGTACAGGTGAATAAGTGTATTGGTGTATGGGTGTAGCTGTATATGAGTGTACAGGTGAACAAGTGTATTGGTGTATGGGTGTAGCTGTATATGAGTGTACAGGTGAACAAGTGTATGGGTGTAGCTGTATATGAGTGTACAGGTGAACAAGTGTATGGGTGTAGCTGTATATGAGTGTACAGGTGAACAAGTGTATTGGTGTACGGGTGTAGCTGTATATGAGTGTACAGGTGAACAAATGTATGGGTGTAGCTGTATATGAGTGTACAGGTGAACAAATGTATGGGTGTAGCTGTATATGAGTGTACAGGTGAACAAATGTATGGGTGTAGCTGTATATGAGTGTACAGGTGAACAAATGTATGGGTGTAGCTGTATATGAGTGTACAGGTGAACAAATGTATGGGTGTAGCTGTATATGAGTGTACAGGTGAACAAGTGTATGGGTGTACTGCTGTATGAGTGTACAGGTGAATAAGTGTATTGGTGTATGGGTGTAGCTGTATATGAGTGTACAGGTGAATAAGTGTATGGGTGTACTGCTGTATGAGTGTACAGGTGAATAAGTGTATTGGTGTATGGGTGTAGCTGTATATGAGTGTACAGGTCTATTCTTATATACATGTATTACTACATGGGTGTATTAGTTTACTGGTGAATCTTATAAAAGTGTTGTGGTGTGTGTGTTCCTATACGAGCGTACTGGTGAACAAGTTTATTCTTATACGTGTATACCGGTGTACGAGTGAGTGTAGTGGTCCCAGTGACCTCGCCTGTGGTGTTTGACTATATTAGGGCTGGAATGATTAGTCCAAATAATCAATAATGTGGAATATGAAAAATGACCAATGTGGATTTTTAGAATCAACAACAGAAACGTTGTAATGGATGAATGCGTGTTCCTGGGTAGAATGTAATACCACAGTGAAGCCACTGGGGGCAGCAGCAGCGCTCATATTGCCCTGTGTGTGTGTGTGTGTGTGTGTGTGTGTGTGTGTGTGTGTGTGTGTGTAGAGTAGAATTGTTTTTAGGCCCAACAGTTTGTAGTTTTAAAGAAGGTGTGTGTGTGTGTGTGTGTGTGTGTGTGTGTGGCTGAGTGACCTTTCTAACTGATGTGTTTAGACTCGTCTGTGGTACGCAGTGTGTGATACAGATCAGAAAATGAGGGGTTGCACAACAAGCACTTACCATAAACAGAGAGAGAGAGAGACAGACAGAGAGAGAGACAGCATTTTTCTTTTTTTCAGATTTCCTGTCTGCTGTCTGACTCATAACTCAAACTTCTTCCTCCTTTCTCTTTCTCTGTTAAAGTGTGTGTGGTGTGTGTTGTGTGAAGCAGGGGGGGAGGAGATGGATGAAGAACCTGTTCAGTAGTGGGTATATAAGCGTGTTTAGATGGAGGTTATGATGATGGCTGATGGTTCGAGCTGTGTAATAATCAGTTTAGAGGAGCGGTAATGGAGCGACTCAGTGTATCCGTGTTGAGCTGCGCACTGCTGTTTTCCTCCACTTCCCTTTTTACAGGCCTTCATGGTGAGTAACGCACACTTCCTGACGTTCACAGTAATGATATACAATGCATGGGTTTCGGATCTTACAGAATGTTATAACGTATCACGTACGATAATGTTTAATAATGTATAATATCATGTTAAACATTTAAAAATGAAGTACCTGGGCCAGTTCCAATGTTAATGTAAATGTAAAACTACTTGTTTCCGATTGGCCAGTAGGTTTGTGTGTTTTGTTGTTGTTGTTGTTGTTGTTGTTGTTGTTGTTGTATATCTCGAGATACATGTAGGTCCAGTCAAAATTTTCATCATGGTTCTAAAAAATGCTTTTAATAATCTAAGAGTATAATAAAAGTTTAAAGTTGATTATTTTTAAATAAGTGTTTTGTTCCTCTTATACGACAACAATTTGCCAACGATTTATTATTATTATTATTTTTTTTTTTTAATTATTAAAGAATAACATCATACTTTTAATCTTTTAATGTTTGCGAAACAAGTTAGTTCCGTTTGTACTTTTTATCCAATTGTGGTTACATCGGATACATCTTACTTGCATATAAACAGCGCTGACACTGGAGACTCCTTCCATAAATGTTACATAAACGTCTCTGTACTTTAAGAAAATTAAGATTTTAAGAAAGATGTGAATGAACGAGCGGTTACTATAGAAACGCTAACGTATTGGAACGAGCGCACAATGGGGGTTATGCGCAACAAACTTCCGTCTTCGCTAAAACGGGTCGCATCGCTTCCGGTTCTTTACGTTCTACGCTGACATGGCGCTGTTTTACTCGAGATGCCTTCAGGAATTACAGAAGACGAGCATAACCGATGTCCATCGTATATGGACGTTAACATCTAAAACTATATAGGGATTTAAACTATATACTTCCTCATACATATGCTGTACTGTACAATATGTCACTAGCTAACGCTAACGCAAACATAAACTACCTAGACTTATCTATGGATTTAAATAATCACGTTGTTAATTTTTTCACCAGTATGAAATAAAGACAGGGTGACTGGTGCTGTCAGGATCAGGGCAGTCTGCCACGGGTCTATGAGGAAAAGCGAGAAGCCACACAGCCTGAGAGTAACGTTACAGATGGTTTAGGTGTTCTGTTCGAGTTCTCGGTCCGATCCAGTTCAGGGACAGTTTTTATCAGCCTTTCAGAGTTGGAATAAGAATAGACCAATCTGTGATCATGAGCAAGTCCCTTTGTTATCACGAGACTCTCGTTAAACGCAGGCACAATTGTTCCAAGTTCATTGTTGTTGTGTGTCTACTTGTTAAAAGACGAGGATAGTGAGGTCACTGGGGTATAGTGGGGTATCCTTGAGTGCCACCTACTGTATTATTCCATGTTATTCATAATCAGGCCTTGCAAAATAAAAATCTTTCTATTACACACAGTATTATCAAACTCTGTTATTGTATTTATTGTATTAATGGCATCGCCAAACTTGCTCCAGCAACCTAACTAGACTGATACTGACCGTGCATGGAGGCACACAGCAGAAATCACTGCTAGGATTTACCTGCTTCTGGTACTTTATCAGTTTTGACAGACATTTTCTTCTCACTAACATTCAGATATGAAAATTAAAATAAAATAAAACGCAAACAATACTCCGAATAATAATAATAATAATAATAATAACAACAACAATAGTGCGGACTAGCTAGGTTAGCCTTTGGGTTAGCGGATTACCCTGCAAGCAGATGTAGTGAGACCAGTTTTCTGGTTTGGTCATGTGACGTTCGACATATACCCTATCCAGAACTCAACAGCAGTGTGGTGTAAACGTTATTTTTTTATATCTTAATTTTATTTTTATTACACCTTAATTTCTCTCTCACTCTGTCTCTGTCCCTCAGCGAGTCCCATCTCTCAGGCTCCATTCGTTCTGTCCAAACTGTGTAAGTTTTGTGATGTCAGGCCGAGTGAGTGTAACACCACTGAGGGCCACTGCATGGTCCACTGCGAGATCACTTCCATCTGTGAGTGGAGTAATGAGGTCTGCGCTAGTGCATGGTACGCGCTCACACACCCACACACACACACACACACACACACACACACACACACACACTCTGGTCACTTCAGATTTTTTTATGGCTTTGATGGCTGATTCTAATGTCCTCAATCTCTAGATGTGTTATATTAAATGCAACACTCTCTATATACATAAATTTATTTATTATTATTGTTGTTGTTGTTGTTGTTGTTGTTAAGGCACAGAGATGGTGAGAACATAACCGTGGAAACCGTGTGTCATGACCCATCGGAGCCATTTCACGGTGTGATCCTGAAAGACTTCAACAACAGGGAGTGTGTGATGAAGCAGTACG
The DNA here is from genome assembly GCA_023630585.1 of Cranoglanis bouderius. Classification (NCBI taxonomy): domain Eukaryota; kingdom Metazoa; phylum Chordata; class Actinopteri; order Siluriformes; family Cranoglanididae; genus Cranoglanis; species Cranoglanis bouderius. The sequence goes on along the minus strand of CM042545.1, from coordinate 23,356,514 downwards.
CACAACTCGGGCCCGACTTCTACATCTGCTCCTGCCAAGAGGAAGAGTGTAATGCAAAGCTCATTTTCTCCTCAGGTGAGCTGATCTTATTTCAGTCCAACAAGACGATTCAACTGATCTAATTTTGGTTTAGTGAAACAATCTTGTAACATTTTTCAGTTTAACAAAATGATCAGTGGATCTCATTTCAGATTACTGGTCTCTTGGCTTAATGAAACAATGAGTTGATATGACTGATCTTTCAGTTTAGATAAACAAGCGACCGATCTTTCAGTTTAGATAAACAAGCGACTGATCTTTTTTCAGTTTAGATAAACAAGCGACTGATCTTTTTTCAGTTTAGATAAACAAGCGACCGATCTTTCAGTTTAGATAAACAAGCGACCGATCTTTCAGTTTAGATAAACAAGCGACTGATCTGTTTTCAGTTTAGATAAACAAGCGACCGATCTTTCAGTTTAGATAAACAAGCGACCGATCTTTTGGTTTAGATAAACAAGCGACTGATCTTTCGGTTTAGATAAACAAGCGACTGATCTGTTTTCAGTTTAGATAAACAAGCGACCGATCTTTTGGTTTAGATAAACAAGCGACCGATCTTTCGGTTTAGATAAACAAGCGACCGATCTTTCGGTTTAGATAAACAAGCGACCGATCTTTTGGTTTAGATAAACAAGCGACCGATCTTTTGGTTTAGATAAACAAGCGACCGATCTTTCGGTTTAGATAAACAAGCGACCGATCTTTTGGTTTAGATAAACAAGCGACCGATCTTTTGGTTTAGATAAACAAGCGACCGATCTTTTGGTTTAGATAAACAAGCGACCGATCTTTTAGTTTAGATAAACAAGCGACCGATCTTTCGGTTTAGATAAACAAGCGACCGATCTTTCGGTTTAGATAAACAAGCGACCGATCTTTCGGTTTAGATAAACAAGCGACCGATCTTTCGGTTTAGATAAACAAGCGACCGATCTTTTAGTTTAGATAAACAAGCGACCGATCTTTCGGTTTAGATAAACAAGCGACCGATCTTTTAGTTTAGATAAACAAGCGACCGATCTTTTGGTTTAGATAAACAAGCGACTGATCTTTTGGTTTAGATAAACAAGCGACTGATCTTTCAGTTTAGATAAAATGTCTCATTTACTTTTTTGATAAATTAACTTACACTGAACACAATAGTCAACACGGTTTTTGTTTTGTTTTGCAGCAGAGACACCACCAAAAAAACCCCCAGTGTTGACCATCGTCCTCGTTCCCCTCTCCGTTCTGGCAGTCATGCTCCTCTCGTTGATTTACTTCTGCTACTTTCACACACTCCGTCCGTCCAAACTGAAGCCCGATTTCAGCGACACACATTCCATCCTCACCACCAAACACGAACGTTCTAACAGCATCTCAAACTGGCTCAATCACAACACTGAGCTTCTGCCCGTCCATCTGGATGAAATGGTGGGAAAAGGGCGCTTCGCTGAAGTGCACCGCGCCCGACTCGGCCAAAAGACAAGAGAAAACGGGGTGTTCCAGACGGTCGCAGTGAAAATCTTCCCGCTGGAGGAGTTCATGTCCTGGAAGACGGAGCACGAGATCTTCCTGGATGCAGAGCTCTGTCACGAGAACATCGTCCACTTCCTGGCGGCGGAGAAACACACAGTGGAGCAACAGTTGTGGCTGATCACGGCCTATCATGCTCGAGGAAACCTTCGAGACTACCTCAGAGCCCACCAACTGGAGTGGGCGGAGCTCTGCAAGATGGGTGGTGATGTCGTAAGGGGTGTGGCTCACCTGCACAGTGACCGGAGTGCAGTGGGTGGAGTCAAAGTGCCAGTCGCTCACCGAGACTTGAAGAGTGACAACGTGCTGGTGAAGGACGACCGGAGCTGCTGCATCTGTGACTTCGGCCTCAGCATCCGACTCCACAACAACATGAGCACGGAGGAGCTCGCTAACAGAGGACAGGTCAGACAACACACACACACACACACACACACACACACACACACACACACACACACACACTCAAAACATTAATAACATTTCCTCAGTTCCTCGTCTTAATATTGTTTCTTTCTTTCCTTTTCTTCTTTCATCCATTGTTTTTCATTTATTCCTTTTTCCTTCTTTCATCATTCACTTCACTTCCATTAACTACATTATTTTTTTATTAGATTTAGATTTTTCTTGGACTTTAGATGGAATTGTACGTCTACTTTTTAGTCCTAATTTAAGCTCAACCTTCTAAAGAAAATAAAGGTTACAGAAGAGGGTTTTATTATTATTATTATTATTATTATTATTATTATTAACAGCATAAATTAATGTGTTTGACTTTGAGGTTTTTTTTCTGCAGGTTATATAAGGATTAGACGAGCTCTATAGGACACTATTATTCGTATTTTACTCATTTTGCGTGTTTACCTGTGCTCAGGTGGGCACGGCGAGGTACATGGCCCCCGAGCTGCTGGAGTCCAGACTGAACCTGGAGAACATCGAGTCCTTCAAACACGCAGACGTTTACTCCATGGCTCTGGTGCTGTGGGAGATCACGTCCAGGTGCACCGCTATTGGAGGTACCACGTTAATGCTATCGTGCTAATTCACGGATTATCGCGTTATCATTTTCCAGATCATGTCAGAGTTAGCGTGGCCTTACGAACGTCTGTTCCCTAAACATAAATATCCAACTAGCTTCTTAGCTCAGTCGCTAAATATCACTTTATAAAATGAAGTATGATGCATGTACAATACACAACTCGGACAGAACAACACCAGACTTTATTTAAGTTACATTTGAGAATATTCAAAGTTCGTTGACGTAACAGACAGCTCTAGCATGCTGCCATTTTATGTGAGTATAGCAGCAAACATGCTAAAATTAGCAACAGAAAAAAAACACATGGTAGAATGCTCTTCATTTTTCAGTAAGGAGCACAAACGGGTGCATCTGCAGCACAGATCCACTTCCTGTAGGTGCACCTACACTTCCTGTGTGATGTGGTTACACACTGTGTGTGTGTGTGTGTGTGTGTGTGTGTGTGTGTGTGTGTGTGTAAGCCATAGATATAAATACCTAGATGCCACATTCCCTATTTAGCCCTGTTTTACCAAACAAGTCAGTTACTTCTTTTGGTGCTGAGAAAGAAACTCAGAACTTTACGCCGTGGACACGGTCGGTTCTGCAGGTTTACGCCGTGGACACGGTCGGTGCTGCAGGTTTACGCCGTGGACACGGTCGGTGCTGCAGGTTTACGCCGTGATTTGAATAACAGAATAATGGACGTTTTATTTGGATTTACTCTGCAGTGCAATTAATGTAGTTTGTTCCACAGATAAGCATTTACAAGACCAGTGTATCTATTAATGACATATTCATTATCTTCTATAATAAGGTTAATAGTATGTATAATATTTAATAATGAGTTATAGGCCACGTTATAATTATGTGTACAAGTGCATCTAAAAAACTACAATATCATGGAAAAGTTCTTTTTTTTTTCCCCCATATACTTTCATATATTCTAGACTCATTACACATAAAGTGAAATATTTCAAGCCTTTTTAGTTTTAATGTTGATGATTACGGCTCACAGCTCATGGAAATCCAACATCTCAAGATATTAGAATAAAGAATTTATAATACAGAAATTTCGACCTTCTGAAAAGTATGTTAATTTATGCACTCAATACTCGGGCGGGGCTCCTTTTGCATGAATTACTGCATCAATGGGGCGTGGCATGGAGGCAATCAGCCTGTGGCACTGCTGAGGTGTTATGGAAGCCCAGGTTGCTTTGATAGCGGCCTTCAGCTCGTCTGTATCGTCGGGTCTGGTGTCTCTCATCTTCCTCTTGACTAAATTCAGGTCAGGAGAGTCGGCTGGCCGATCAAGCACAGTGACACCATGGTCACCAAACCAGTTACTAGTAGTTTCGGGCCTGTGGGCGGGGGCAGTGGCATTTACAATTGCATTTCTCATTTCTTACGAGTCTGTCATACTGAAATAGCAATAGCAGTTACCCAATTTGCTATTTCAGTTCCTCAGCATCGCGTACGGAGCATCCCTTTGATCCCTTTGCATTTCCGATGCCTTGCACAGAAACCTGCTAATCAGTGTTGGGGGTGGGATCATACTATGGGGCGTTTGTATTTTCTTTGTATTATATTTTGGTCCTTGTATTTTTGCATCTCAATGAGACACTAGTCTGATGCATTTAGCGATGCTAACAGTGTGTGCGTGTGTGTGTGTGTGTGTGTGTGTGTGTAGAGGTGAAAGAGTACGAGCCACCGTTCGGAAAGTTGAATCAGCCGTGTATTGAGAGCATGAAGGACACCGTGATCAGAGACCGAGAGCGACCCGAGATCCTGCTTGGCTGGAGGACACACCCGGTAATAATGCTACCATTGCTAAGCTTGCACGCTAACACCTAAACAGAGCTGTGCGCTAATGTTAGCCAAATCCAGGTACCTGTGTGATGTCATATAGCTACTGCTAGAGAGATAGCATTAATGTTAGCTAAGCTTAAGTCACATAACTTGCTAAATTTGCTATTGTATATTACACTAATTCTGTATCATTGTGTGTGTGTGTGTGTGTGTGTGTGTGTGTGTGTGTGTGTGTGTGTGTTTCAGGGTGTGAATTTGGTGTGTGAGATGATCGAGGAATGTTGGGATGAGGATCCGGAGGCTCGTCTGACAGCTTCGTGTGTAGCCGAGCGATTTATCAACTTCAGCGATCCATCATTCTTCCACACCGACCCTAACAACGAGGATAAAACATCCAACCTCCCGGAGACGGAGGCGGAGATATTCACTTTAAGTTCGTGAAGCCTGCAGTGGATGTGTTTCTGTCTGCAGACTTTCATTTCGAGTTTGTGCTTCAGAAGAACATCTGTATAAACTCAGAAAACCTGAAGTATTTTTTAATATTAAACTTCCTGTACTGTGAATAATGAGACGATGTAAAAGTGACCTAAACGGATTTTTATAATAAATCACATGAAGCTTAATCCTCTAATCATGGCTTAGGGAAGATTATCTTCTCTAACATTAGCTTGCTAGTGCTGTTTGTGGAATTTGCCACTTTTAACAAAAGCTACATAACACGTTAGCTAGCTAGTTTTGTTTGGGGAAATTCCACATTCACTAGCTAGTTTTGTGGATCTTCTGTATTGTTATCTAACTAATTTTGTTCGGGTTGGCTGACAGCTAGCTAGATTTTTAGTGTTAAAGTTAGATTTGAATTAGTGTTTGGAAATTTCACCAATATTCTGTAATATTAGCCAGCTAGTTTTTGGAGAATTTCGCACACTTAAATATCATAATATCATGTTTCCTTTCCTCTGAGGTGTAAAAGTTTGTTGCTGTTCACGAGATGTGAAAGATGGAAATCGAGCTCAATTTAGTAGATAAACAAAAATCAAAAACTATATATACAGTATCTCACAAAAGTGAGTACACCCCTCACATTTTCTTAAATATTTTATTATATCTTTTCATGGGACAACACTGACGAAGTGACACTTTGCTACAATGTAAAGTAGTGAGTGTACAGCTTGTATAACAGTGTAAATTTGCTGTCCCCTCAAAATAACTCAACACACAGCCATTAATGTCTAAACCACTGGCAACAAGTGAGTACACCCCTAAGTGAAAATGTCCAAATTGGGCCCAAAGTGTCAATATTTTGTGCGGCCATCATTATTTTCCAGCAATGCCTTAACCCTGTTGGCCATGGAGTTCACCAGAGCTTCACAGGTTGCCACTGGAGTCCTCTTCCACTCCTCCATGATGACATCACAGAGCTGGTAGATGTTAGAGACCTTGTGCTCCTCCACCTTCTGTTTGAGGATGCCCCACAGATGCTCAATAGGGTTTAGGTCTGGAGACATGCTTGGCCAGTCCATCACCTTTACCCTCAGCTTCTTTAGCAAGGCAGGGGTCGTCTTGGAGGTGTGTTTGGGGTCGTTATCATGTTGGAATACTGCCCTGCGGCCCAGTTTCCGAAGGGAGGAGATCATGCTCTGCTTCAGTATGTCACAGTACATGTCACAGTACACTCCCCAGCACTCATGCAGCCCCAGACCATGACACTCCCACCACCATGCTTGACTGTAGGCAAGACACACTTGTCTTTGTACTCCTCACCTGGTTGTCGCCACACACGCTTGACACCATCTGAACCAAATAAGTTTATCTTGGTCTCATCAGACCACAGGACATGGTTCCAGTAATCCATGTCCTTAGTCTGCTTGTCTTCAGCAAACTGTTTGTGGGCTTTCTTGTGCATCATCTTTAGAAGAGGCTTCTTTCTGGGACGACAGCCATGCAGACCAATTTGATGCAGTGTGCGGCGTATGGTCTGAGCACTGACAGGCTGACCCCCCACCCCTTCAACCTCTGCAGCAATGCTGGCAGCACTCATACGTCTATTCTACAAAGCCAACCTCTGGATATGATGCTGAGCACGTGCACTCAACTTCTTTGGTGGACCATGGCGAGGCCTGTTCTGAGTGGAACCTGTCCTGTTAAACCGCTGTATGGTCTTGGCCACCATGCTGCAGCTCAGTTTCAGGGTGTTGGCAATCTTCTTATAGCCTAGGCCATCTTTATGTAGAGCACCAATTCTTTTTTCAGATCCTCAGAGAGTTCTTTGCCATGAGGTGCCATGTTGAACTTCCAGTGACCAGTATGAGAGAGTGTGAGAGCGATAACACCAAACTTAACACACCTGCTCCCCATTCACACATGAGACCTTGTAACACTAGCGAGTCACATGACACCGGGGAGGGAAAATGGCTAATTGGGCCCAATTTGGACATTTTCACTTAGGGGTGTACTCACTTTTGTTGCCAGCGGTTTAGACATTAATGGCTGTGTGTTGAGTTATTTTGAGGGGACAGCAAATTTACACTGTTATACAAGCTGTACACTCACTACTTTACATTGTAGCAAAGTGTCATTTCTTCAGTGGTGTCCCATGAAAAGATATAATAAAATATTTACAAAAATGTGAGGGGTGTACTCACTTTTGTGAGATACTGTATATATATATATATATATATATATATGTATATATATATATATATATATATATATATATATATATATATATGTATGTATAAAGAAATTGGACATCAGGAGTAATGATTTGCTTCAATAAAGCTAATATCACAAAGCTGATTCCTCTAATCCTGTAGCCATGGCTTATACGCTAGTTAGGTGTACAGATAAATTCATCAGCTATAATTTTATCTAAAATTAGTTAAAAGTCATTAGTTATTAGGTAATGGTAGATATACTGTAGACAGCTTTGCTTCATTGTTTGGAAATTTTCTCTAATGTTAGCTAGCTATATACAGGTGCATCTCAATAAATTAGAATGTCGTGGAAAAGTTCATTTATTTCAGTAATTCAACTCAAATTGTGAAACTCGTGTATTAAATAAATTCAATGCCACAGACTGAAGTAGTTTAAGTCTTTGGTTCTTTTAATTGTGATGATTTTGGCTCACATTTAACAAAAACCCACCAATTCACTATCTCAACAAATTAGAATATGGTGACATGCCAATCAGCTAATCAACTCAAAACACCTGCAAAGGTTTCCTGAGCCTTCAAAATGGTCTCTCAGTTTGGTTCACTAGGTAAGCCACAAACATTCATTGCCAAATTAGCTGGCTGTTCACAGAGTGCTGTATCCAAGCATGTTAACAGAAAGTTGAGTGGAAGGAAAAAGTGTGGAAGAAAAAGATGCACAACCAACCGAGAGAACCGCAGCCTTATGAGGATTGTCAAGCAAAATCGATTCAAGAATTTGAGTGAACTTCACAAGGAATGGACTGAGGCTGGGGTCAAGGCATCAAGAGCCACCACACACAGACGTGTCAGGAATTTGGCTACAGTTGTCGTATTCCTCTTGTTAAGCCACTCCTGAACCACAGACAACGTCAGAGGCGTCTTACCTGGGCTAAGGAGAAGAAGAACTGGACTGTTGCCCAGTGGTCCAATATCCTCTTTTCAGATGAGAGCAAGTTTTGTATTTCATTTGGAAACCAAGGTCCTAGAGTCTGGAGGAAGGGTGGAGAAGCTCATAGCCCAAGTTGCTTGAAGTCCAGTGTTAAGTTTCCACAGTCTGTGATGATTTGGGGTGCAATGTCATCTGCTGGTGTTGGTCCATTGTGTTTTTTGAAAACCAAAGTCACTGCATCCATTTACCAAGAAATTTTGGAGCACTTCATGCTTCCTTCTGCTGACCAGCTTTTTGAAGATGCTGATTTCATTTTCCAGCAGGATTTGGCACCTGCCCACACTGCCAAAAGCACCAAAAGTTGGTTAAATGACCATGGTGTTGGTGTGCTTGACTGGCCAGCAAACTCACCACACCTGAACCCCATAGAGAATCTATGGGGTATTGTCAAGAGGAAAATGAGAAACAAGAGACCAAAAAATGCAGATGAGCTGAAGGCCACTGTCAAAGAAACCTGGGCTTCCATACCACCTCAGCAGTGCCACAAACTGATCACCTCCATGCCACGCCGAATTGAGGCAGTAATTAAAGCAAAAGGAGCCCCTACCAAGTATTGAGTACATGTACAGTAAATGAACATACTTTCCAGAAGGCCAACAATTCACTAAAAATGTTTTTTTATTGGTCTTATGAAGTATTCTAATTTGTTGAGATAGTGAATTGGTGGGTTTTTGTTAAATGTGAGCCAAAATCATCACAATTAAAAGAACCAAAGACTTAAACTACTTCAGTCTGTGTGCATTGAATTTATTTAATACACGAGTTTCACAATTTGAGTTGAATTACTGAAATAAATGAGCTTTTCCACCACATTCTAATTTATTGAGATGCACCTGTAGATCACCAACAGAGTGAATTATGCAGCTAGTTTGTAGATTTTCACAAACTTAAATATCATAATATCATGTTTCCTTTCCTCCGAGGTGTAAAAGTGTCAGTGTGGAAAATTTACAATTTCATTAAACAACAACAACAAAGAATGGTTATTTTATCTAACATTAGCTATATCGTGCTGTTTGTGAGTTTTCTTTAACATTGACCACATTTAATGTTTTAAGTTAGTTTTGTTTTCACGTTCTGGATTTTCTGGAATGTTCTAACTAGATTTGTGTTAGCCAGCTAGCTTTTCAGGGTTAATGTTAGATTATAGCTAGCTCTGCTTCATGTTTTATTTGTGCGGCATTATTATTAAGGTAATTTGTTCGAGATGTTTCTCCTATGTTGTCGCTAGCTAATTTTGTTTATCAACATTCTGTAAGATTAGACTGGAGATTTCCACACACTTAAATATCATAAAAAAGTGTTTCCTCTTGTCTGAGCTTGTAAAAGTTTCAGTGTGGGAAACGACCAGATGTGATGAAAGGAAAACGCAGGTATGTGCTGACAAAGCAAACTGCACGTTAAAGAAAATACAAGAAAATAAATAAATAAATAAATATTGAAAAAAGAAAAACGATAGTAGCAGCTGATACTTATCTGAGGTGAATTCCGGTTCTTTTCAGTGAGTCAGATCATTTTGACTCCTCTCACCATAAGAGTCGACTCTTTTGGCTCCCAAATGGCTCATTGCCAGAACTCCTGTTCTATCTTGTGATGTTTTAACCTGTGGTTATTTTTCTTATGTCTGAAACTGTTTCACAAAATCTTACTCGAACAGTTCACCATCTTCACCACGCAGCAGTGCAGCAGATCCCCTCCGTCATACCGATTCATTCACGAAACCGAGTCAAACGCATGACTCGCCATTCAAACAGCTCACATGCTGAAAAGACATTTCCATTGAAGCATTTTTATTATATTGCAACATTCACAAACAAAAGTGGGGGAAAAGGCTCACGCATATCTCAGGTCAGCTCTCAGTGTTTACTGTAAAAGACCTGATTCAAAGAATCGAAAATTTACATATTTACATAATCATTAGTATATCCTCCATCCAGTGCAGACAGGGATTAACTTTGACTTGCATGGACTGGTTTTCCTCTTCGGTCTGAAAAAGTTTTGACACTGAATTAAAAAATAAATAAATAAAAATCTAATAGCCAGTCATCAACACAAAAGCCGAGATTAACAGAGATTACAGTTACACATCAAACAACACAGTTACAGTTTAAGAATCACAGTTTCTTTATTCTTTTTGGTCAAATATACATTAATGAGTAGAGTTTTAGTCACAAAAAATTGATCGAATGACAGAAAAGCAGCGTCAGTCTAAAGTTATTCAGTTATCTGTTAATGAACGCATTAATGGAGAATCTAAATAGAAAATATTGTAATAAAAAATAGTAAGTATAGTGTAAATCAGTAACTCAGATGATGCCTGTGTGTAGAAATGTAAAAGCTAGTCTCTGGATAATTAGCATGTAGCCGCAGTGGCGCTATGTTAACAATAATGCACATTATAAACCCAACTCGTTGTCTTTAATGTTTTTGGGGGATGTTTAGACTGGCATTGAGACACCACAGTCAATCATTATGCAAGTTAGTATTTATGTAGATTACATTAAATTGAAGCTATATATATTTTTCAATCCATCATTGGAAAATGTAGCAAAACACATTTATTATCATAAAAAATATTACTACATAATCATGATCAACTGTAATAATGGTGAGATAGAATTAGCTGATGGGCTAATGTTTACTGACTCTGGAATTTTCATCATTTACATGCTTTAATAGCTGCATAGTGGTGGCTGATTTATTTTTGTATTAAAAATTACTTATAATTTTATGCTCTTTATATAAATGTAAAATGTTACACATGATTATCAAGACTATCTGCTGTGTTATTTTGATTCACAGATTAGATTTATATACTGATGAACCGTAATGAATAAATTCTGTTATTTTAGCATATGCCTGCTTGATAATGGCTAACATGAAATTTGGGAGCCCGATCTTACGTATCTGACCCAGAGGAGTTCAGATTTGGAGCACTGTCCTTCACACAGATTAACTCTGCAGAGGTGTGCTGATTTTAAACCGAGCCCAGTACACCGCCCAGCACACACATCCCACACTCAACAACAACAAAAACGTCCAGAGGGCATAGATGGCCTTGTAATCCCTTGCCTCCCCGACTGTGGCAGCCTGTGGGAGAACGAGACCTTAGAACACACACATACACCTAGATCAGTTTGATGTGGTAACTTAAAAGCCTTTCTTACGATTAGTCCTCCAGCGACGATGGCAAAGAAGATGGACATCAGGGAGAAGTACACACAGCGCTTCATGGGGTACTCCGTTCCAATAAAGCTCCTGACAATAACAAACAAAGTTTTATACAGTGTGTGGCACTGTAAGTCTGTAAATCTACAGTGTAAATCTGTACTGTAAATCTGTACTGTAAATCTACACTGTAAATCTGTACTGTAAGTCTATAAATCTGTACTGTAAATCTACACTGTAAATCTACACTGTAAATCTACACTGTAAATCTGTACTGTAAATCTACACTGTAAATCTGTACTGTAAATCTACACTGTAAATCTGTACTGTAAATCTGCACTGTAAATCTATACTGTAAATCTGTACTGTAAGTCTATAAATCTGTACTGTAAATCTGTACTGTAAATCTGTACTGTAAGTCTAAATCTACACTGTAAATCTGTACTGTAAACTGTACTGTAAATCTGTACTGTAAATCTGTATTGTAAGTCTAAATCTACACTGTAAATCTGCACTATAAATCTGTACTGTAAATCTGTACTGTAAGTCTAAATCTACTCTGTAAATCTGCACTGTAAGTCTAAATCTACACTGTAAATCTGCACTGTAAGTCTAAATCTACACTGTAAATCTGTACTGTAAATCTACACTGTAAATCTACACTGTAAATCTGTACTGTAAATCTACACTGTAAATCTGTACTGTAAATCTGTACTGTAAATCTACACTGTAAATCTACACTGTAAATCTGTACTGTAAGTCTATAAATCTGTACTGTAAATCTGTACTGTAAATCTACACTGTAAATGTGTACTGTAAATCTGCACTGTAAATCTGTACTGTAAATCTGCACTGTAAATCTATACTGTAAATCTGTACTGTAAGTCTATAAATCTGTACTGTAAATCTGTACTGTAAGTCTGTACTGTAAATCTGTATTGTAAGTCTAAATCTACACTGTAAATCTGCACTGTAAATCTGTGCTGTAAATCTCTACTGTAAGTCTAAATCTACACTGTAAATCTGCACTGTAAGTCTAAATCTACACTGTAAATCTGCACTGTAAGTCTAAATCTACACTGTAAATCTGTACTGTAAATCTGTACTGTAAATCTACACTGTAAATCTGTACTGTAAATCTGTACTGTAAGTCTATAAATCTGTACTGTAAATCTGTACTGTAAATCTACACTGTAAATCTGTACTGTAAGTCTATAAATCTGTACTGTAAATCTACACTGTAAATCTACACTGTAAATCTACACTGTAAATCTGTACTGTAAATCTACACTGTAAATCTGTACTGTAAATCTGTACTGTAAGTCTAAATCTACACTGTAAATCTGTACTGTAAATCTACACTGTAAATCTGTACTGTAAATCTGCACTGTAAATCTATACTGTAAATCTGTACTGTAAGTCTATAAATCTACACTGTAAATCTGTACTGTAAACTGTACTGTAAATCTGTACTGTAAATCTGTATTGTAAGTCTAAATCTACACTGTAAATCTGCACTATAAATCTGTACTGTAAATCTGTACTGTAAGTCTAAATCTACTCTGTAAATCTGCACTGTAAGTCTAAATCTACACTGTAAATCTGCACTGTAAGTCTAAATCTACACTGTAAATCTGTACTGTAAATCTGTACTGTAAATCTGTACTGTAAATCTACACTGTAAATCTACACTGTAAATCTGTACTGTAAATCTACACTGTAAATCTGTACTGTAAATCTGTACTTTAAATCTGTACTGTAAATCTGTACTGTAAGTCTATAAATCTGTACTGTAAATCTGTACTGTAAATCTGTACTGTAAGTCTATAAATCTGTACTGTAAATCTGTACTGTAAATCTGTACTGTAAATGTGTACTGTAAATCTGCACTGTAAATCTGCACTGTAAATCTGCACTGTAAATCTGCACTGTAAATCTATACTGTAAATCTGTACTGTAAGTCTATAAATCTGTACTGTAAATCTGTACTGTAAGTCTGTACTGTAAATCTGTATTGTAAGTCTAAATCTACACTATAAATCTGCACTGTAAATCTGTACTGTAAATCTGCACTGTAAGTCTAAATCTACACTGTAAATCTGCACTGTAAATCTGCACTGTAAGTCTAAATCTACACTGTAAATCTGTACTGTAAATCTGTACTGTAAATCTACACTGTAAATCTACACTGTAAATCTGTACTGTAAATCTGTACTGTAAGTCTATAAATCTGTACTGTAAATCTGTACTGTAAATCTACACTGTAAATCTGTACTGTAAGTCTATAAATCTGTACTGTAAATCTGTACTGTAAATCTGTACTGTAAATCTACACTGTAAATCTACACTGTAAATCTGTACTGTAAGTCTATAAATCTACACTGTAAATCTGTACTGTAACTCTTCACTGTAAATCTACACTGTAAATCTGTACTGTAAATCTGTACTGTAAGTCTAAATCTACACTTTAAATCTACACTGTAAGTCTAAATCTACACTTTAAATCTACACTGTAAGTCTAAATTTACACTGTAAATCTACACTGTAAATGTGTACTGTAAGACTAAATCTACACTGTAAATCTACACTGTAAGTCTAAATCTACACTCTAAATCTACACTGTAAATCTACACTGTAAATGTGTACTGTAAATCTGTACTTTAAATCTAAATCTGCACTGTAAGTCTAAATCTACACTGTAAATCTACACTGTAAATCTACACTGTAAATCTGTACTGTAAGTCTAAATCTACACTGTAAATCTACACTGTAAATCTACACTGTAAATCTACACTGTAAATCTGTACTGTAAGTCTAAATCTACACTGTAAATCTACACTGTAAATCCAAATCTACACTGTAAATCTACACTGTAAATCTGTACTGCAAGTCTAAATCTACACTGTAAATCTACACTAAGTCTAAATCTACACTGTAAATCTGCACTGTAAGTCTAAACCTACACTGTAAATCTGTACTGTAAATCTGTACTGTAAATCTGTACTGTAAATCCGCAATGTAAATATGCACTGTAAATCAGCACTGTAAATAAGCACTGTAAATAGACACTGTATGTCTGTAAGACTGTACTGTAAATCCATATTTTCATGGTTTGCTTTTATCCAAGAATAAACTATTGCTTTAAATACCATTGTTAACCCATGTGCGGTTATTTTAAAATAAATGTAAAATTGTGTAAAATAGTAGTGATCATCTTTTCCCTTTCTTTTTTTTCTTTTAAATGGAAACATTACAAAGATCAGAGCTTCAGTTTCAGTAACAGAGAGACAGACAGGTCTTACACTTTACGGCAGTGAGGACATCGAACACGCTTCTTCTCTGCTGACTGAGGGCCCTAAAACACAGGGAGAATCTTCAGACTGGCATAATAAGGCTCAGGTTTACAACTTTATTAATAACATTATCATTATTATTATTATTATTAATGCCTGACCAATACACTGTTTCACTGATACAACTGTCCAATTTTAGGATTCTACAGACTTATTGAAACTGCATATATTTTTAATAAAAGATTTACTGTTAATCACCACTGTAAATCTGTAAAACTTTACGGTACATCAGCACTGTAAACCTGTCTTCCATTATCTCCAGTGTAAATCTGTAAAACTTCACTGTAAATCTGTAAAACTTTACAGTACATCAGCACTGTAAACCTGTCTTCCACTAACTTCACTGTAAATCTGTAAAACTTTACAGTACATCAGCACTGTAAACCTGTCTTCCATTATCTCCAGTGTAAATCTGTAAAACTTCACTGTAAATCTGTAAAACTTTACAGTACATCAGCACTGTAAACCTGTCTTCCATTATCTCCAGTGTAAATCTGTAAAACTTTACAGTAAATCAACACTGTATATCAGTAAGTCCTTTTAAATCTACCGTAAGTCTGTAAAAAGCTATTCTAAGATAATGACGCTGCTCACCAGGAACGTTTGGCTGCAATGTCCACAGGTCGCTCGCGTAACATTATGCTGCACCACTGCGCTGCTCGGATCTTGACCGGTCAGCTCGATCACTCTCTTACTGAGGAAACAAAGAGAAACACAATTATAACCCCATCTGAAGCACACGTCAACCACCACAGGACAAAACAACTAGGTTAGCGCTCTTTTTTCCTTACCACTGAGGACGGGGACACGCCACTCTCTGTGAGGAGGTTTTACAGATCAGGAGACAGTGGCATGGACAGCGTACAAACCTCTTTCCTGCAGGGGGACTCCTTATAGGCTGCACGCATAGACACACACACACACACAGCACAACTCATTTATAAAAACTGGTAAAGCCCAAATGCGCGAGCTTAAACTGTAGCTTGTAGCATAAATAGTTGTAGTAGTGTTCGCCAAAAAAGAGCCCATGATGCAAAATGATGAAATAAAATCAGCAACTGAGTTAAAAAGTTCTAGGGACTCATTAATGCAGACAGCAGAGAGGCGAATGTGTCGATATTACTGTACGTCCATATTAAATAACATTCTTACTGAATTGTAGTAAATCCTGAAATACTGACAGTACATACAGTAAACACTGAACCTGTGTAAAGTGGTCGCTTATGTCCTGTTCAGTTCAAAGAAAATAAAATTGCACTAATAGTTGCACTAATCCTATTAACCACAAATACTGTACACTCTGTGGCTGATGCTGTACACCAGCACCCCCTAGTGGTCGTCCAGCTAACTACCATGACTGTCGATTGTTTTTCCATCATGTTTTCACACGTGTTCTGTGGAACTGTGGTGCTGTCACAATAAAATACCGAGTGACTGGATGCTGTGATGATACAGAGTTACTGTTATCACCCGGAAGGTGATTATTTTCCTATAACAGCATGTCCCCAAGTGAGTTGTTCCTCTTATACCACAGCAATTTACCAACATACACATGGTACTTTTCATCCAGTTGTCTTTACATTTAATAATATCCGTGAAAACAAGTTAGCTCCTGTTGTCACTTACGTTATAGCAGCTATAAACAGTCGTCCCCTCACCAGCCCTCTCTTTATTCTCTCTCTTCAAGTTAATAAGACAAAAAAAACGCAGCTTGTTACGCGTGTTACAGAGAAACCACAACGAAGCGTAAACTCCTCTGTCCTGAAGAAGTCGGAAAACTTAAAGTTACAGCTTTACCTCTGACTGTTACAAAGCGCTGACACTGGAGACTCCTTCCATACATGTTACATAAACATCTCCTTACAGAAAATTTTACCATATCAATGATTACACATTTAATCTGTTTCTGTGGAGCGTCCGCTGTACACGTCCCTGAGAATGAGCCGTTACTACAGAAACGATAACGTATTAGAACGAGAGCATTGATATAAAGCTGTGATTTTCAGCTGCGCTACTGTCAGAGCTGCTGTTATAGAGAATGAATCAGCACCTTCTGACCAATCACGATCCAGAACTCAGCAGGGATTTTGTTACCAGGAATTGTTACTGACCGTGGCCTCCTGACACACTCCACACTTCACAATCTGCTGGCTGCTGTTAGCGTTCACCGCGATCTGAGCTCCACACACACCACAGCACAGGGAGGAGGTGGAGCCAACCGCTGGCACCGCCCAGTATGGAGGAGGAGCCTCTCCTTGATACGGTGGAGCGGACGGGACATCTGAAAAACGACCAGAGAAAGAAACAGGACCTAAAAGACATCTTAAACATTTGGGCAAATTCTAATTTTATTTAATATCTACAAACAATAAACGTTATTACACTGACACTAAGTAACTGTGCAATAAAATAATGATGTAGGTTTCTCGTTTCTTTTTCCCATCAACGTGGTGTTGGTGTAAACAGAATGTTTAAGGATGTTATTATTGAATAAAATGAGTCATTGCAGAATCAAATAAGTAATTTAATCATTAAGGAATAAAATGTTCGTCTTACATTTTGTTTGCTCAGTTTGCTTATTGCTGTTGACTGTTTTATGTTGATAATAGTTATAATTTAAATTATTTAAAATAATTTTATGTTGATAATAGTTCCCTTTAATTGTTTTGCATTTTAAGATAAACAACTAGCATTATTCTCTAATGTGTAACTGACTCAGTGCTTCAATCTAACTGACTTTAGATTTAATCTAACTGGTTATTAGTCAGTGATTCCGCCTAACTGACTCAGTGATTCAGTCTAAGTGATTCAGTGGTTCAGTCTAACCGAATCAATTATTCAACCTAACCAACCCAATGATTCTATCTAAGTGACTCAGTAATTCAGTCTAACTGACTCAGTGATTCAGTCTAACTGACTCAGTGATTCAGTCTAACTGACTCAGTGATTCAGTCTAAGTGATTCAGTGGTTCAGTCTAACCGATTCAATTATTCAGTCTAACCGACTCAAGTATTCAGTCTAACTGACTCGGTGATTCAGCCTAACTGACTCAGTGATTCAGTCTAAGTGATTCAGTGGTTCAGTCTAACCGAATCAATTATTCAACCTAACCAACTCAATGATTCTATCTAACTGACTCAGTAATTCAGTCTAACTGACTCAGTAATTCAGTCTAACTGACTCGGTGATTCAGTCTAACTGACTCGGTGATTCAGCCTAACTGACTCGGTGATTCAGCCTAACTGACTCGGTGATTCAGCCTAACTGACTCAGAGATCACTCAGAATCACTTAGACTGAATCACTGAGTCAGTTAGGCTGAATCACTGAGCCACTGAATCACTTAGACTGAGCCACTGAATCACTTAGACTGAACCACTGAATCACTTAGACTGAATCACTGAGTCAGTAATTCAGCCTAACTGACTCAGTGATTTAATCTAAGTGACTCAGTGATTCAGTCTAAGTGATTCAGTGGTTCAGTCTAACCGACTCAATTATTCAGTCTAACCAACCCAATGATTCTGTCTAAGTGACTCAGTAATTCAGTCTAACTGACTCATTGATTCAGCCTAACTAACTCGGTGATTCAGCCTAACTGACTCAGTGATTCTGTCCGAGTTATCCATTGCGTCAATCTAACTGAGTCGGTTATTAAATCTAAGTGACTCAGTGATTCAGTCTAAGTGATTCAGTGGTTCAGTCTAACTGACTCAGTGATTCAGAACCCGGAAATGACGCTCTGTTTACAAACACTGATCGGTTCTATAGCCGAGACAAGTGAACTAAACAACCTTTTAGGATATAATTGTCACTAATTTAGAATAGCGATAATGATGTTTCTTTCGTTATTTAATAAATAAGTGTCTGATTTAAGTCGTTAAGGAACTGCACTGAAACCAGCTCTGAACCGATTCTGACTCTTCAGTAAACATCACCTGAAAATGACTCATCAAGCTGTGTGTCAAACTGTAACCGAGTTCAAATACGAAAAATAAAAATGTGTAAGATCGCGTTACAGCATAAAATCGTTGCTAGGAGTAAATACACAGTATTTTTTAAACACACAAACACAAAAAGTAAACATAAACAGAATACTGAAGTTTAAACACAATACGGAAGTTATGACGCGGCTCTGTTTCTGATCTCTGATACACTTCACTAATAAAATCATGTAAATAATCGGAATAAAACTCACGGTTTGGCATGGAGGGGTGATAAAGCTCAGCCTCACTCGCCTCCGCACAGAGAAGGGGAGATTTTTCGGCCTCATCCGCCATTTTTAGCGATTTGAAGAGATTCAACGAACAGAAAGCGTTAGAAAACTGTGAAGTCCATCATCATGGAGCCAGGACTGGAGCAGAGGGGAATGGGGCGTGGCTAAGCGAGGTATTGCGTCATCTCAGATCACATGACGACATTAATTAAATAAATAAAACATCTGAATTTATAAATGTAGCTCAACATAATAATAATAATAATAATAATAATAATAATAATAATAATAATAGTATAATAATATTTTTATTTATAGAGCACTGATGAAAGTGCTGTACAATCAAGTAATAAAAAAGTAATAAAATGTAAAAAAAGTTTTTCTCACATCAGTAAATTATTTTGAAGAATAGGATATAAGTGTATTTGTATAATCTAAAACTCTAAAATATAGTATAAAATCCCCTCCAAAATTATTGGAACACAAGACCAGTTCATTGGTTAGTGCTTGGGTTTGAGATCAAAAGATGGAGATGAGACGAGAGTTTCGGATTTCAGCTTTAATTTCCTCATATTTACATCTAGACGTGTTAAACAACATAAAACCTTTTGTATCAGACCACACAATTTTTAGCTGAGCAAAAGTATAGGGACAGATAAGTCTTGAAGTAAATTAAAGTAAATAACACATAATATTTGGTCTCATATCCCTCACTTGCAATTCCTGCATCAATCCTGTGACTCACTGACACCAAACTGTTGGTTTCTTATTTTGTGAAGCTTTTCCAGGTTTTTCCTGCAGCTTCTCAATCAGGTGTTGTTTGTTTCAGGGGGGTTTCTCCCTTCAGTCTCCTCTTCAGGAGGTGAAATGCTGCTCAGTTGGGTTAAGGTCTGGTGATTGACTTGGCCAGTCTAAAACCTTCCACTTTTCCCCCCTGATGAAGTCCTTGAGTTGAGTCGGCAGTGTGTTTTGGATCATTGTCTTGCTGCATGATGAAGTTCCTCCTGATTAATTTGGATGCATTTCTCTGTAAATTGGCGATAAAATGTTCCTGTAAACTTCTGAATTCATTCTGCTGCCACCATCATGAGTTCCATCATCAATAAAAATTAGTGAGTCTGTTCCAGGAGCAGCCATGCAAGCCCAAGCCATGACACTACCTCCACCATGTTTCACAGATGAGTTTGTATGTTTTGGATCATGAGCAGATCCTTTCTTTGGCCCACACTTTGGCCTTTTCATCACTTTGGTAGAGGTTCATCTTGGTTCCAGAACTTTTTTGGCTCGTCTCTACTTTTTTTCTGAATTCCAGTCTGGCTTTCTGATTCTTACTGCTGATGAGTGATTTACATCTTGTGGTACGGCCTCTATATTTCTGCTCTTGAAGTCTTCTTCAAAAGGTGGATTGTGATACTTTCACCCCTGCCCTGTGGAGGTTGTTGGTGATGTCACTGACTGTTGTTTTTGGGCTTTTCTTCACAGCTCTCACAACGTTTCTGTCATCAGCTGCTGTTGTTTTCCTTGGCCGACCCATTCGGTATCTGTTGCTCAGTACACCAGTGGTTCCATTCCAAATTGTTTGTACAATGCCTCTGATAGATTTTCCATTTAAAATGGCTCGCTTTTCTCCCATAGACAGCTCTCTGATCTTCATGTCGGTTTATCCTTTTTAACAACAAGCGCAGTCTTCACAGGTGAAACCGAAGGCTAAAACCAAGAGTAGATGTTCAGAGCTATTTATTGCTTAAACATTCAATCTAAAACGACACACCTGGGGAACAAGAAACACCTGTCAGTCACATGTTCTGCAATTTTTTTTGCTCACCTAAAAACTGGGTGGTCTATGTTCTATGTTGTTTAGCACATCTACATATAAATACCAGGAAATAAAAGTTGATGTTCTAAAGTTTTTTCTCATATTCATCTTTTGATCTCAAACCCAAATGCCTTCAGTCTACAGCAAAAATTAAATTAAACGAGTCAGTTCCTGTTGTCACTTACGTTATAGCAGCTATAAACAGTCGTCCCCTCACCAGCCCTCTCTTTATTCTCTCTCTTCAAGTTAATAAGACAAAAAAACACAGATTGTTACATCGTGTTACAGAGAAACCGCAAAGAAGCGCAAACTCCTATGTCCTGAAGATGTCGGAAAACTTAAAGTTACAGTTGCACCTCTGACGCTGGAGACTCCTTTCATGAATGTTAAATAAACATCTCCTTACAGAAAACTTTACCACATCAATGATTACACACATTTGTTAATCGGTTTAATGTGGAACGTCCACCGGAATTCAACAGCGCCGTGGTGTAAATACTATATCATTTAGTTCGATTATTGTTTGCCGTGGTCTTTAGGTTCTACACCTGGACTAGGAATGACAGCTTCTTGTCTTACACTGTGACTTAATAAACATTTCCATTGTGGGTTTTTTTTTTTTACCCCAGAGTGTGTGGGTATAGGGGGAGTGTGAGGAAACATGTTCTTCCATCTAAAATATACCGAGTTGACATTTTAACACCATTGTCTGTGATGTTTTAAGGAAGAATGAACTGAAATCATCTAAGCAAAGAAAAAAAAAAAGGAACTACTGTATGGTCAAAAATTCTTAGTAAGAGGTTGAGCAGTAGTTGTTGGGTAATGAGTTCAAACCCCAGCACTGCTGACTGCTGAATTAGCGATACTGGGCCCTTAACCCTTTCTGCTGCAGGGGCAGCGCAGCACAGCATTAAGAGTAATTCCTGCTGTAATATGAATTACTTTAATATTAACGTGCTAATACATTACTGTTTCTATAGCAACAGCTCATTCACAGGGATTTGTACGACAGAGGTGGACGCTTCACATAAACAGATTAAAATACATTTTTTCATCATTGATATGGTAAAGTTTTCTGTAAGGATAAGTTCATGGAAGGAGTCTCCAGTGTCGAGAAGTTTTCTGCCCTGGGAGAGGAGTTTGTGCTTTTTTGCAGTTTCTCGGTAACATGATGTAACAATCTGTGTTTTTTTGTTTTTTTTTTAATCTTATTAACTTGAAGAGAGAGAATAAAGAGAGGCTGGTGAGGGGACGAGTGTTTATAGCTGCTATAACGTAAGTGACAACAGGAACCGACTTGTTTCTTTGATCTTACACAACGTTAAATTTACAATAATTATTAGTAGTTATCATGATAACGCCCAAGGGTTGCTGAACTACATTACCCATCAGCCCCAGCATGTCACATGACCATGTCACATGTCCCACTAATCACTCACACACCAGGGGGAGGGGGGATCGGGGTAGTAGTTAGGGGTCAGTTAAGTGTTCACGGAAGAGGTGGGCCTTCAGCCGTTTTTTGAAAATAGGTGCAGATTCTGCTGTCCGGATTGAGGATGGAAGTTCATTCCACCACTGAGGGACAAGTCTTGTCAAGTGGTGACGTAAAGAGCTTCCGATAATACTGTTTCCAGGTCCAAGCTTCTCCTGCGTTGGCTGACGCTCTCGTATGTTCAACATGCCGCAGTGTTTGAATAGTTCTGAGTCCAAAACACTATAAAGCTTAGGATGATGATGATTTTTCAGTAGTATTACAGCACACCCTGAGTGTACAGTATTTTAGCAGCGTTTGATAAACACGATTCATCTTCACATAATATAATGGCTTTAAACCACATAACGTTAAGCAAATAATTTAAACCTCGCAACAACATCAGCATCAACTGCAAATGTGTCATCTCAGACTCTCTTTGGCTGCAATTTCCTCCACTTTTGGTGTCTTCGCTCTCTTCCACACGCACTCCACGTCGGTGCAGGACGTTCTCCAACCAAATCAACAAAGCTGCCGTATGATACGATGGCACTCGTCTGTGCCGATTGGGCGCTCACAGGTGCTGCATCTCGCTGACTGACCCTCAGTGTACTGAAAACAATTTAACTCTCATTCTAACATTTCTAAAAGACATCACCAGTTTATATTAACCCAACACTATGTCTGTCGCTAGCCAGGAGCTGGCAGATGATTATACTGTATTTCAACTAGAGTAACTTCACTATCCCTCCAAAACCTGGCTGGTATGTATTTAGTTTTTCATCTTAGTTTATGCCCAAGTTTATAGCGGTCCTATACGCCGTAGATTTTTAGAAATACCTCAGCTAGAACATGGGGTATCATGTTTAAATGTCAACTTTTCCTGTTCGCTTTTGGTATCTGAAGGAGCGCTTGGACCCGGAAATGGCTTGACGTCAGACTTAACAAGCGGATCATGACAACGGTTAAAAAGTATGATGTTTCATTCTTTAACGGATTAAAAATGTATTGTAGTTGTTTGCAAATTGCTGTGGTATTTAAGCAATATCGTGCCTGCAGTCGCGCGGTTAATCAGAATATCGGCACCTAGGCACGAGCCTGCGTATTCAGTACAATTATTCATGATATATTCAGTATAACCGCAAGATTACGAGTGTGATATTGCTTTTATACGACGGTTCTATAAACAAGAAATGAATATCAAGTAACTGGCAAATTGTTCGGACACGATACGGCCAAATGTTCTGCTTATTTTTGCTCCGATAGTGGAAACGGATCCCGAAGAAGCCACACTCACTTTACAACATGGCGGATAACTGGCTAGCTAGCTCACATCGATTTGTACGTTCACGTTAAAGGTGCTTCCGGTAAAAATGGCGTCCCTTCTTGTTTTTCAGCTTTAGTTGCCGAGCTTTCATATTTTAAGTCAAAAGTTATATTCCTGAAAATGATCGTTTGCCATGTCCACTGAGGAAGTCGGTTGCGGTCATAGTAAATATGAGCAGTCTTGGAACGCCGCTTGACCAATCAGATTAGTGGACAGGAACTAACTCTCTGTATAAAAGAGGAATAATACACTTGGGAATGAGCTTTTATAGGACAGTAATCACACGACCCTGAAGGAGATTATGTTTTCCTATAACAGTACATTCTGTTATTCCTAACACAATACGACCCCAAATGCCTTAGATGGTCACATGTTCTCAGTTAGATGGGGTTCAAGCACCATATCTTGCTGGAGACTGTGCTTTTACACAATAGTGCAGAAGCAGAACTTTCAGAGTTCATGACAGGTCAACAATTTCACCACCATTTTCTGTGAAATCTTAAGTAATAACATGATGGCACTAAGGTTGAGCAATGCAATTTCCACTCACGCTTCTGTTTCTGTCCCAACTCTGAACAGGAGCATAACATTTCTGGTGATTATAATACTGATGATAATGTAATACACTTTCATATGGTTTTATAGAGAGTTTATTCAATTTTAACGTTGTCACATGTTTGCCTTCAGTCAAGGCAACTGTAAACTTCTGTTAATATATTCAGGATTTAAAGCGAAATGTGTTCGTGTTGCTTGTTTAAGCACTTTACACAGAAATATCGCAATGCTGGTAAAATTGTAAAAAAAAATAATAATAATAATAATAATAATAATAATAATAATAATAATAATAATAATTATTAAGTAGAAGTAGTTTAAGTCTTTGGTTCTTTTAATTGTGATGAGTTTGGCTCACATTTAACAAAAACCCACCAATTCACTATCTCAACAAATTAGAATACTTCATAAGACCAATAAAAAAACATTTTTAGTGAATTGTTGGCCTTCTGGAAAGTATGTTCATTTACTGTACATGTACTTAATACTTGGTAGGGGCTCCTTTTGCTTTAATTACTGCCTCAATTTGGCGTGGCATGGAGGTGATCAGTTTGTGGCACTGCTGAGGTGGTATGGAAGCCCAGGTTTCTTTGACAGTGGCCTTCAGCTCATCTGCATTTTTTGGTCTCTTGTTTCTCATTTTCCTCTTGACAATACCCCATAGATTCTCTATGGGGTTCAGGTGTGGTGAGTTTGCTGGCCAGTCAAGCACACCAACACCATGGTCATTTAACCAACTTTTGGTGCTTTTGGCAGTGTGGGCAGGTGCCAAATCCTGCTGGAAAATGAAATCAGCATCTTCAAAAAGCTGGTCAGCAGAAGGAAGCATGAAGTGCTCCAAAATTTCTTGGTAAACGGGTGCAGTGACTTTGGTTTTCAAAAAACACAATGGACCAACACCAGCAGATGACATTGCACCCCAAATCATCACACACTGTGGAAACTGAACACTGGACTTCAAGCAACTTGGGCTATGAGCTTCTCCACCCTTCCTCCAGACTCTAGGACCTTGGTTTCCAAATGAAATACAAAACTTGCTCTCATCTGAAAAGAGGACTTTGGACCACTGGGCAACAGTCCAGTTCTTCTTCTCCTTAGCCCAGGTAAGACGCCTCTGACGTTGTCTGTGGTTCAGGAGTGGCTTAACAAGAGGAATACGACAACTGTAGCCAAATTCCTTGACACGTCTGTGTGTGGTGGCTCTTGATGCCTTGACCCCAGCCTCAGTCCATTCCTTGTGAAGTTCACTCAAATTCTTGAATCGATTTTGCTTGACAATCCTCATAAGGCTGCGGTTCTCTCAGTTGGTTGTGCATCTTTTTCTTCCACACTTTTTCCTTCCACTCAACTTTCTGTTAACATGCTTGGATACAGCACTCTGTGAACAGCCAGCTAATTTGGCAGTGAATGTTTGTCTTTTACCTAGTGAACCAAACTGAGAGACCATTTTGAAGGCTCAGGAAACCTCTGCAGGTGTTTTGAGTTAATTAGCTGATTGGCATGTCACCATATTCTAATTTGTTGAGATAGTGAATTGGTGGGTTTTTGTTAAATGTGAGCCAAAATCATCACAATTAAAAGAACCAAAGACTTAAACTACTTCAGTCTGTGTGCATTGAATTTATTTAATACACGAGTTTCACAGTTTGAGTTGAATTACTGAAATAAATGAACTTTTCCACGACATTCTAATTTATTGAGATGCACCTGTATATAATTGAGCTGAGAATGGGTCTCAAACTTTTTGCAGTCACAGATCCCTTTAAATGTAAAATAAAATTCCACTGACCACCTCAATGCTGATTTTTATTAACATAATATATATATGATATATTATATTTTATTTATATATATATATATATATATATATATATATATATATATATATATATATATATATATATATATATATATATATATATATATATACCCTTATATATATTACCTCATCTACAGGGCTGAGGTAATGCTCACCCAGAATGAAAAAAAAACAAACCATTTGCTGCAATTGTTATGGAAACTTTTATTTTACCTTTGACCAAATTTTCCGTACACAAAGTAAGATATCTGAAACAGTACCACCACACAGAAATATCAGAGCATTAAAAGACTGACTTCTTAACCTAATCCGACTTGTTTATATACTGATTGAAACAACAGGCAATGAATCAGGACACCATTTTACGCTTCTGGTTCTGGACAGTCCCTGATCTTTTACTTATGTTTGTACATGGTAAGATTTAAGAGATGAAGAGCAGGAACACCGTCAGAACCCAGCTCACGCTTCCACTCGTCCACTTCCTCCACGCTGACAGGAAGAGATGCCAATGCAGCTATTTTGCTTTGCTTTTCTTCTTTGAACTGGGCGAGAGACTCAAATGTTGACACGATACGGATCATGCTGCGGTTTATGGTTGTAATCTGGGCATCTTTAATTGGTTGGTTGCTCTGGTTGAGTTGGTTGATGTCGTCTGCGAGTCTCTGCATGTTCCCCAGAGCCTGAAACATACAAACCGATAATACAGAACTAAACACACTGGGAGTTTGTTCATAGAACCACAGTTGTATGCATATATAGTATACCGTTTCACCCCTCCGAAACACCAGTGGTGGTATTAAAACACTTGGATCACCCACACTACGATGTCAACTCGACTCACCCTAGGACTCACTGGAAGTGCACTTGGATATGACCATCAACCTCACACCACTGGGAAGGATGATGTTGACCTTGTCGAATTTGGAGGTCATGCCCACATAGTTACAACATAATTACATAAATCTTGGCACAGTATGCCTCTCAGTAGAGCCCATCTAATCTGAATCTAAAATGAATCTAATTACAAATGATTAACCCTGTGTTCACATGGCAGTTATTTCCATTTGTCCTCAATCTCCCTGTGGGTGGGAACTGGCAGATGAAAACTTAGGGAGAAAATGAATGAGACTTTGAGCTACACTCAAAAGGTTCAGAGTTCAAATCCTAGCAGCAAGACTAAGTTCTTGATCAAGACCCTTAACCTCAACTGTGCATCTATATCCTGACTCCAGCATAATCACCTTAGAGAAAAGAATCAGACACATAAGGTTAATGTAAAAACAAATAAATAAATAAAGAGTCATGAAAATAAATTAATCGTTTGAAAAATTAACATGGAAAAAGCAATTTTACCTGTGAGAAAACAAATAAATCATGCATAAAAAAGTAGAAATGACATCTGAAAAAAGTGTTTTTGGATTTTTTTTTAATCATAAAAATAATTTGTAAAAAAAATTGTCAAATTTAGATCTTCATGGCACATTCAAAAAAAAAAAAAAAGTTTGCATAATTTATGTATGACTCCTTTCTGGAATGTCCTTTATTGAAGTTTATAGGGTTATATCAGGCAGGTTTTATTTGTATAGAGTATGTTTTTTTTCTTTTAACAGTGGAAGTAGTTATATCATGCACTTTGTGTCAAAAATTGACGTTGTATAATTTATGGTCTCGTGAAGGTCCCATGAATGTGTGGTAATTTTTATGACTATTTTTCCTGTCCATTGTCTGTGTGTGTGGAGTTGCATCTCTCAGGTGTGTGTGTGTTTAATGTTTCACGAAGTGATAGTGTTAGGTTTCCTCTTCTCCAGCCCTCGTTACGCTGCAACGAGCTTCGGGGCGGAGTATAATTATCGTTTAGATACCGTGCGCTTTGTTCCGGTGATTTCCAGATCACCTTTCGAGCGTTAGTTTATCGTTGATGAGTTTATATACATTTATGTTTATTATTATGTTGAGCGAAGTCCTTTATGTTTTATTTTTTTCACTGTACCTAATAAACTGAACACTTTCCCCTGCAATTGCATCCTGCTCATCTCTCTTTCACCCTACGGGTCGTAACAGAATACTCCGCCAAAAAATGGATGCAGCGGGGAAAGCGACGCCACGCCACGCCACGCCCTGCCACGCTACCATGGAAATGCCTGCTATTAACTCTGTGTTTTTCCCTCAGTGGACTTTCGTTTATCCCCCAAATGATTATGACGGCTTTGCCACTTGGCCACAATGTTTCTTTTTGCAGGCGCAGATTTATTTTTTGAGTTTGGAGGACCCCAAGCCTGACGAAGAACAGTGGTTGGGGTTCCTCCTCTCTCGTCTGGTCGGCTCTGCTCGCCAATGGGCAGAGCTTCACCTCGCCAGTAGATCCACGAAGCTCCAGACAGTTTCGGTCTTTGTGGATCTACTGGTCCAGGTGTTCGGAAGCCCAGACTTCCAACCCGACCTCAGGACCTTTTTGGGGAAGGATCGTCTGGGCGACCGACCTAGCCACTCTTTTCTGGAATATTATGAGAGTAAGCGGGCTAACGTGGCAGCCTGCACCTCTCATCCCCTAAGCCAGGAGTGTACCACCGAGGGATGCACCCGACCAGCCATCCTGCAGTGCCCCACCTGCAGGAACCAGGGAGTAAGGAGCAGCTACTTCTGCTCCCAAAGCTGTTTTAAGGGCAGCTGGTGGGTGCATAAGCGGCTCCACAGGCGGGCACCCTCAGAGCTCCAGCAGGAGATCTCCTCAAGGGAGCTGCACCTGGAGGTTAACATGGTGACCTCCAGCCCCGAGCTCCAGCCGGAGGCCCAGCAGAAGGTCTCCACAGCGGAGCTGCTCAAGGAGGTTAACGTGGCGACCTCCAGCCCCGAGCTCCAGCCGGAGGCCCAGCAGAAGGTCTCCACAGTGGAGCTGCTCAAGGAGGTTAACGTGGCGACCTCCAGCCCCGAGCTCCAGCCAGAGGCCCAGCAGAAGGCCTCCACGGAGCTACCACAGGAGGTTAACGTGGCGACCTCCAGCCCCAAGCTACAGCCAGAGGCCCAGCAGAAGGTGTCCACAGCGGAGCTGCTCAAGGAGGTTAACGTGGCGACCTCCAGCCTCGAGCTCCAGCCGGAGGCCCAGCAGAAGGTCTCCACAGCGGAGCTGCTCAGGGAGGTTAACAAGGTGACCTCCAGCCCCGAGCAGCAGCCAGAGATTCAAGAGGAAACCTCCTCTCCTGGCCTGCTTGCACCAGAGGTTCGAGAAGAAACCTCCACTCCTGCCCTGTCCATGTCTGAGGTCCATGGGATGACCTCTTCTCAAGCTAGTCCATGTCCAAGTCCATGTCCAGGTTCCTGCCCTAATCCTAGTCCATGTCCAAGTCCATATCAAGGTTCCTGCCCTAATCCCAGTCCATGTGCAGGTTCCTGCCCTAATCCCAGTCCATATCCAGGTTCCTGCTCTAATCCCAGTCCAGGTTCCTGCCCTAATCCTAGTCCATGTCCTTGTCCAAGTCTATGTCCAGATTTTTGCCCTATTCCAAGGCCAATCTCTGAGCCAGCTCCCAGTCCTGCTCCCAGTCCTGCTCCCGTTCCCAGTTCCAGTCTAGTTCCTCGTCCAAGTCCAGGTTCCGAACCTGTTCCTAGTCCAGTTCCAAGTCCTAGTCCAGGTTCCGACACTGTTCCTAGCCCAGTTCCTAGTTCAGTTCCTAGTCCAGTTCCAAGTCCAAGTCCAGGTTCTGACCATGTTCCTAGCCCAGTTCCTAGTTCAGTTCCAAGTCCAGTTCCTGATTTCTATGCTGGCTACATAGGTTTGATTTCGGGATGGGTGTTTGCTCTCCTTCTCAGTTCAGAGGCTGATTTACCTCCCAGCTCCGCTTCTAACCCAGCTTCCTCCTCTGTCTCCAGCCCTGTCTCCTCCTCTGTCTCCAGCCCTGTCTCCTCCTCTGTCTCCAGCCCTGTCTCCTCCTCTGTCTCCAGCACTGTCTCCTCCTCTGCCCCTTCCTCTGTCCCTAGCCCAATCTCCAATGCTGTCTCCAACCAAGTTTTGGATTTTGTCTATGGTTTTGGGTCTAACCTAGATCTCTGTCCAGTCTC
This sequence comes from Cranoglanis bouderius, assembly GCA_023630585.1. Taxonomy (NCBI): domain Eukaryota; kingdom Metazoa; phylum Chordata; class Actinopteri; order Siluriformes; family Cranoglanididae; genus Cranoglanis; species Cranoglanis bouderius. Next base: position 23,326,707 of record CM042545.1, on the reverse strand, counting down.
GAAGCCTGTTTCCACGTCTTTCTCGAAGTCTGTTTCCACGTCTGTCTCGAAGTCTGTCTCGAAGTCTGTTTCCAAGTCTGTCTTGAAGTCTGTTTCCACGTCTGTATCGAAGTCTGTTTCCACGTCTGTCTCGAAGTCTGTTTCCACGTCTGTCTCGAAGTCTGTTTCCACGTCTGTCTCGAAGTCTGTTTCCAAACCTTTCTCCGACTCGGTTTCCAAACCTTTCTCCGACTCGGTTTCCAAACCTTTCTCCGAGTCTGTTTCCAAGCCTGTCTCTGATCCAGGTGCCAGAACAGACTCCGATCCTGGTTCCAGAGCAGACTCCGATCCTGGTTCCAGAGCAGACTCCAATCCTGGTTCCAGAGCAGACTCTGATCCTGGTTCGAGGTCGAGCTCCGGGTCAAGCACCAGGTCACACGCAGCTCCGAGATCCAGGCCCAGCACCAGGTCATGCGCAGCTCCGAGATCCAGACCAAGTTCTTGTCCAAGTTCTTGTCCAAGTTCTCGTCCAAGTTCTCAAGGAAAACCCGACACGTTCTGCTCGGGTTACGGGACACTGGACATAACCAGCCTCAGGTCCTGGAGGGCAGAGGACCCCCAGGTCCACCAAAGAGGATAGAACTTGCGGCGCTTCGGGAGCCGCGCCTTGGGGGGGGGGGGGGGGGCTCTGTTAGGTTTCCTCTTCTCCAGCCCTCGTTACACTGCAAAGTGTGACGAGTGGCGTGCTTCCGCATTCCAGCGCAATTCATTCATGGACTCATGTTTTGTTTACTTTTGCCATGTGCTTGGTGTTGTCATAGTCACGTCATGTCTCCGCCTCCTGTGTTTCCCCATGTGCTTTTGTTTTTGTTTTGTGTCATGTCTCCGCCTCCTTATTTCTTATTGGTTATGTTCTTCTCAATCATTTTGTGTAATTATCGTTTCCAGGTGTCGCTGATGTCATCTTGTTTCTGTTTTAATCAACTCTGTGTTTAAATACGCCACAACGTCTCCGCTTCGGGGCGGAGTATTATTATAGTTTAGATACCGTGCACTTTGTTCCGGTGATTTCCAGATCACCCTTCGAGCGTTAGTTTATCGTTGATGAGTTTATATACATTTATGTTTATTATGTTGAGCGAAGTCCTTTATGTTTTATTTTTTTCACCGTACCTAATAAACTGAACACTTTCCCCTGCAATTGCATCCTGCTCATCTCTCTTTCACCCTACGGGTCGTAACAGATAGGTGCTAATGGGGTGTGTGTGTGTGTGTGTGTGTGTGTGTGTGTGTGTGTGTGTGTGTGTGTGTGTGTGTGTGTGTGTTCTGGAAAAGCTGTTGGTTAAATAAAAACCGTGGACGGGTCAAAGTGTTTTGTTAATTTGATGTGTAAGAGTGTTTCAGTAAATGAACAGACTGATGTTTGTGAAACTGCTGAAACATTTTGTTGATTACGTTGTGGAGAAAAACACTCGTTCTCTTTTACTGAACTGAAATCCCCAAACATTTAAAAACCATCTGAGTTTTTCTTTTGTGGAATCGAATCTGAATATCCTGTGTCATTCTTAACTAACTTTAGCCAATAATACTTTATTATACACACTTCACATTCAATAATACAGATAATAACATGATCAAAATACGACAACATGAAAAAAAAAGATCACATTTATTTTAAACTGAGCCACTGACTCCGGTCATGAGGGGTGAATTGAATACATGGTCATCTGGGTAAAATGAATGTGTTGATGGTGAACTCGAGGGCGTTTTCTGTTTTTACTCTTCTTAGACGAGCGTCAGATAGCATGTGGTAATGGGCCCGAGCTCGGCAGCCCCGCGGTGCCTGCGGCTCAGACACGGCATCGGCATGTATTATCCGGGGCCGAGTGTGGCCCACGGCTCGCTCTGACACGTGTGTTTTTGTTACGGCGGTAAAGTACTGGGGCCCGATTCCTGTTCACCATAACTAACCCGGATCTGGCTTTAGAGTCTGGGCCACTTCTGGCGATGACTCGGCTTGGTTCAATCAGATGCCCTAATATTTATAACAGTAGCAAATATATTTAGATATAATGCAACATATTCTTTTATATGCTTTTATTTATTATAAACACACGTCGTTGTGCTCTCAGGTGATTTCATCTCCACTCACACAGCAGTGGGAGGGGTCTTGTACCTGTAGTAGTGGGAGATGGCAGCCGTGTTTGTGCAGGTAGGACGCGAACAAAACAAGAGATATGGGACCATTTAGATAAAACAATTGGGGTAAGCATCGATTCACATTTACTTTTCGAGTATTGTACTTGCAGATGTTCATAAAGGACCTTGTAAAAAGTGAATGTTCACGCTGCACTAATCTTTGACGAGCAGCACTCTGACCCGTGTATATACAAGTAGAAAGAGCAGGTCGTTTGTATTTGTATTTTTACTTTCCACACTCTTCTCACATTGTTTTTATTCCATATTTCTTCAGGGACAATAAAGGTTTTATGAGAGTTACGAGAATTTGTTTTTATTATTAAGTAATAGGCTACTATAACTCCACACATTTGTTTTCAGTGGTGGCTTTTAAGCTGGGCAGATGAACGCTGTCTGTATATTCAAACACCGGTAACCTTTGTTATTACACATATATTTCACAGAAAGACTTGTGTAAGTTTTAAGTTTACATTCATACTGAGCTTGAAAATGGTACATAGAGGACTAATTACAAATCTTGCATAACACTGATGTGTTTCTGTAGCCGGTGGAGACTGATAAAGGTGTCCACGCCCCGAGGTTCTGGATCAACAGGTCGGATTTGGAATTCAGTCAATTTTACTGTTTAAAACATTATTCACAGTGTTACTGTAGAGTTTAGTTAGGTGACCGTTTTTAGGTGAACTGATATAAGCCTTTTTAAAAACACGACTGAAACGAATTAAAATGGATAAAAGGTTTCTATAAAGACAAATTGGCATTTTTAGTTCCCCAAAGAACCTTTTTAGTGGTTCTTTGTATGTAAAATGTAACTATTTCGGACTCTTTGATTGTACAGCAAGGTTCTATTTGTTTTATTTATTTATTTCATTCTTATTTTTGTTTGTCAGCTTACAGCAAACAATCTCGTTTATCATGCAGCTTCATGTTAATATATAAATAGACTATTTTTCATGTTAGTTGATGTTCATAATGTATTAACTGATGTTAACATTCAGCTTTTAAAGTAAAAATGTTGGTAACACTTTGCAATAAGGTTTTATTTGTTAACATGAAATAATGATGAACAAAACCTTTTCAAACACTGTATCTGTTATCATTAGGTAGAGTTCATTACACCGCCCCGCATCTAGAAAAACAAGTTTATGCTGTTTTGCAAATCCCACTTGTTTTTACCTATTTTGGTCACGTTGAGTTCAAATATGCCACTGAAAATTCCCTCACGTACAGTTTTCCCACAAAATAAGAATGAAGGTTTTTTTAAATAATTTTGCTATGTTTATATTGCTTTCAGGGTTTTATTTAAATTGGTAGAAGCTGTCAAATTTCACTATTATTATTTATTAATTACAACAATAGGCACACAAAACATAACACATGTTCACAACATGAACAGCAGCAAATAGACTGTGAAATGTTTGTGAAAATCTCTAAATAAAGCTATTTCAAAAGATGAACATTATAATAATATGCAGAGTGCTTAAGGAGTGAACTTCCTTTTGAGGGATTTTCTGGACTGGAAAAAACACCCACAGATGTAGCAGAACTCATCTGGGCTGTGCTCGCATTATACTATACTATATTACACAATAGTGCAGAAGCAGAACTTTCAGAGTTCACGACAGGTCAACAATTTCACCACCATTTTCTGTGAAATCTTAAGTAATAACATGATGGCACTAAGGTTGAGCAATGCAATTTCCACTCACGCTTCTGTTTCTGTCCCAACTCTGAACAGGAGCATAACATTTCTGGTGATTATAATACTGATGATAATGTAATACACTTTCATATGGTTTTATAGAGAGTTTATTCAATTTTAACGTTGTCACATGTTTGCCTTCAGTCAAGGCAACTGTAAACTTCTGTTAATATATTCAGGATTTAAAGCGAAATGTGTTCGTGTTGCTTGTTTAAGCACTTTACACAGAAATATCGCAATGCTGGTAAAATTGTAAAAAAAATAAATAAATAATAATAATAATAATAATAATAATAATAATAATAATAATAATAATAATAATAATTATTATTATTATTATTATTATTATTTACATTATATATATATATATATATATATATATATGTTAGGTCGCGCAAAAAGCGCGACTTCAATTACCAGAACTCTCATTCACACACTCCACATTACATTTCCCAGCAAGCTCGGCGGCCTACAAACATGGCCGCCAGGGACTACAACACCAAGAGCACCCACACACTACCACGGTCACAATCACCTTCCTTCTAATCCCGCACACCTGTTTTCTATCTCACAAGCGCTTTATTTAAGGACTTTTGTTTTACAGGTTAAACGCGAAGTATTGTTTGTTCTCCCGAATCTTACCTTACTGAGCAATTGAATTCTGGACTGATTCTCACGGCATTGACCTCAAAGCTAAGTACCTTGGATTCCGACTTCCTCTAAAGCCCTCTTTCTGTTTATACATCTCGGTGATAGTTTAACGTGCACTTGTGTCTGATTTCTGTTAGCGCTGTGTAGGTAGCACACTTTATGTATTGACCACAATTTATGTTAAGGGTTCTGGGTGCTAATTTTCCGTTTTTCCTTTTCGTTGCTAATTGTGTGTTTTTACTGCTAGCGCTAACGATTTGAGAGAGTGTATAAACTTTGCCACGATAACCTGCGAAGTCTCGAAGCCTTCCTAAAGCTTTTCTGTTATCCTGTGTCCTTTCTACATGTGTGCTGAATAAAGTGACGAAGTTTTTTGACCGCAACTGTGTCCAGCCTTCTTCCGGTGACATAACAATATATATATATGTATATGTATATGTATGTATGTATATGTATATGTATGTATGTATGTATGTGTATATGTATGTATGTATATGTATATGTGTATATGTATGTATATGTATATATATATATATTTTTTTTTTAAATGCATCAATATTTAGGCTACTTAAAGCTTTTTTTATTATTTAGAGTTGATATTATTTATCACTGAGTGGTTTTTTAAGACACTGAGGTTTGGAGTAAAGTCATTCAGTTCAAGTGTCCAGTCAAACAGGCCAAATATAGCTTCAAACTGCAATTAAGGGGGCCAAGCACTTTTGAGCATTAAAATTGCAGGTTAAGTTGTTCAAAAATTATGAGCAGTTTTACCAATTTGTGAATAATAGCGCCTGCTAGAAAAGATTTAGACAAAACCTCTTGGAATCCCTGAAGACAAGGCCCATTACTCCTCTACAGGGCTGAGGTAATGCTCACCCAGAATAAAAAAAAAAACAAACCATTTACTGCAATTGTTATGGAAACTTTTATTTTACCTTTGACCAAATTTTCCATACACAAAGTAAGATATCTGAAACAGTACCACCACACAGAAATATCAGAGCATTAAAAGACTGACTTCTTAACCTAATCCAACTAGTTAATTATAACAACACTAACTAACTGATAATATACTGATTAATCACAATAAAATCATCCGACTTGTTTATATACTGATTGAAACAACAGGCAATGAATCAGGACACCATTTTACGCTTCTGGTTCTGGACAGTCCCTGATCTTTTACTTATGTTTGTACATGGTAAGATTTAAGAGATGAAGAGCAGGAACACCGTCAGAACCCAGCTCACGCTTCCACTCCTCCACTTCCTCCACGCTGACAGGAAGAGATGCCAATGCAGCTATTTTGCTTTGCTTTTCTTCTTTGAACTGGGCGAGAGACTCAAATGTTGACACGATACGGATCATGCTGCGGTTTATGGTTGTAATCTGGGCATCTTTAATTGGTTGGTTGCTCTGGTTGAGTTGGTTGATGTCGTCTGCGAGTCTCTGCATGTTCCCCAGAGCCTGAAACATACAAACCGATAATACAGAACTAAACACACTGGGAGTTTGTTCATAGAACCACAGTTGTATGCATATATAGTATACCGTTTCACCCCTCCGAAACACCAGTGGTGGTATTAAAACACTTGGATCACCCACACTACGATGTCAACTCGACTCACCCTAGGACTCACTGGAAGTGCACTTGGATATGACCATCAACCTCACACCACTGGGAAGGATGATGTTGACCTTGTCGAATTTGGAGGTCATGCCCACATAGTAACAACATAATTACATAAATCTTGGCACAGTATGCCTCTCAGTAGAGCCCATGAAACTGAAACACTCCTTGATGAATGGCACGTCACAGTAGGACTGTGCGTTCACAGGCCGCGATGATAACCTGTTCCCCAGTGAAATATGAATAACTGCTCCGGTGAACGAATAGTTATCATGCGATTCTACTTAGTACCATACTGGTGCATACTGGGAATTAGGGAGCATCCTGCAAGGTCATTTGCCTTGGGACTTGATTTTGGCATGTGTGTGCCTAAACACAAGAAGGTATCCAGGTGTTAAAACACCTCACCATTTCATTTCAAGATATTTGAATGTAAATATTTCAAAATTGCGATTGTGGATTACCGTCGAGAGTTGTTGAAGGAACTTGGCCAGGACTCCTGACTCCAAGGGGACATCAATTCCTTTAAGTTCAACGGAGTCATTCTTATGGTCCTCCAGCCATTTCATGATTTCCTCCATCTTCTTGTTGAGCGTTTCTAAAATGTTCACAGCTTTCTCCAGCTTCCTGTATTTTTCAGCAGCTGAAGGATCACTCAAGATTAGTTTTAAAATTTCTTTTGCACCTCTGAAAATGGCATCGATTGCACACGCTTCTTTTATAAGTTTGCTAAGTTTGGCTACGTAGGTCAAAATCTTTGCTGCAATTTGTGCTGCTGTGCTGGATGCGATCTCAGCTGCTGTTTCACTCGCTGCCTCGGCTGCACCTTCGGCTGCTGCCTCTGCGGCAGTTTCTGCTGCTGTCTCTGCTGCAGCGACTGCAGCTTCTCCAGCCTCCACAACAGACTCCACCCCAACTTCTACAAGTGCTGCAGCAGCTTCTGTAGCGGCAGCTTCGGCTGCAGCAGCTATTCCCGTCACAACCACATCAATGACTATGGCTAATACAGCTCCCATGTTAGCAGTTTGACCTAAAAGAAAGGGAAAATGGCATTTTTGAGAGACCTACATCAAAATCCATAAATGTTGCATTCCACTTCCATCATTTTCACGAATCACTTCACTGACCAATTGCGCTTGAGATAAAACACAAAATACAGGTGAATCTAATTACAAATGATTAACCCTGTGTTCACATGGCAGTTATTTCCATTTGTCCTCAATCTCCCTGTGGGTGGGAACTGGCAGAAGAAAACTTAGGGAGAAAATGAATGAGACTTGAGTTCTTGATCAAGACCCTTAACCTCAACTGTGCATCTATATCCTGACTCCAGCATAATCACCTTAGAGAAAAGAATCAGACACATAAGGTTAATGTAAAAACAAATAAATAAATAAAGAGTCATGAAAATAAATAAATCGTTTGTAAAATTAACATGGAAAAAGCAATTTTACCTGTGAGAAAACAAATAAATCATGCATAAAAAAGTAAAAATCACATCTGAAAAAAAGTGTTTTTTGATTTTTTTTAATCATAAAAATAATTTGTAAAAAAAAATTGTCAAATTTAGATCTTCATGGCACATTCAAAAAAAAAAAAAAAAGTTTGCATAATTTATGTATGACTCCTTTCTGGAATGTCCTTTATTGAAGTTTATAGGGTTATATCAGGCAGGTTTTATTTGTATAGAGTATGTTTTTTTTTCTTTTAACAGTGGACTTTGTCACAAAGCAGCTTTACAGAAAAATCTATCTTTTTTAACGTAAATAAGGGAACTAAAGAGACTCTAAGGAATGGGGCATGAGGCGTTCCCCTGTTCCCAGCACTTTATATTTCAGTTTCTCCCAAAGCTACATAAATTAAAGGGGAAAAAATGCTGGCTCTGTTATGCTGTGTGTTTGTTTATTTATTTATGTTATGAAAGGACTGAGAGCTCCGAGAGCAGTAAGATGCTGGACTCGGTAACAGAGATATCGGTGTGTACTTTCAGTCTGTTTGTGAAGTCTGAATCAGTGCCTAATTAATACTTTTGCTATTTGGTTGGGTTTGATTTCACGCTTATATATATATATATATATATATATATAATTAATAATAATAATAATAATTTGTCTGAGGGGTGTGTGTAGCTGAAAGTGACAGAGAAAGTGTTAACAGCTGCTTTAATGTAACTTGTTTTGCAGACATTCCACAGTATTAAACAGATTAATAAAAAAGCATTATTCTTTAATAAATAAAATTTGTAATAGTTGGCAAATTGGGGGGAACAAAATGCAGAATAAATGGAGACTGTAAATGTGACCAGTAGACCGTGACATGCCAAAGATTCCACAGGGTTAAAAGTTAACAATAACAGCTAACAGATATCAGTGCAGACCCGTCACCCTACACATTACTCCAGTACTTAATTAAAGAGACTCGGTGGTTTCTGTAATGTATTTAATACTTACTTCCCTGTGCTTGTAATCAGTCGAGTCCTCGCAGCTCTGCAGGAATCACAGGTTCTGGGTCTGTGCTCAGAAAGAACTTGTGAAAATATTCAAAGCTACTTCCTTGAAATCGATTGCTCAACTCTAACTTTCACAAAGAAATTACTGTCTTCTTCAGTTACAGAACATTATTGCTCAAGTTTTCACACATCTGATCAAAATGTATTTATTCTCTACACCTTTATACATTTGTAGACTCGGGTGTGGCTTCTGCTTGAAAACCTGCACCCACACCGGCCCTTTCTGGATAAAACTGGATAAGCAGTTAAAGTCCCTCTGAGATGTTTCCTGTTATTTGAAACCCACACGTCAACTATTCATCTGCTGAAATAATGCCAAGAAAAACACAAAGTCTTGAGCAACAGCTAAACTGAAAAAAATGAGAAAGTTCCTCATTCTGGTAGAAAGACATGTCCAGTAAGTAGACGCCCACATGAATCACGTTTTAAAAGTGCTGATTCTCGAAGCACATGAATCACTTGCACACCTCAGAGGACGAGAGCGGTTGACAGTTGAGGAGGACAGTGAGAGTAAGTAAACACTCACGGCACTTTGGTGGTGGAAAAAAAAAAGAGTTATAGGAGAGGAGAAAATTGGGCTCCAGGTCAAACCCTTGAATTATTTTTATTGTAGAATTTCATAGACCAAAAATGACTATGTCATTACTTTCCATTACAGTTATATCACTGAATCAGGTTAATAGGTAAATGATTTATTATTATTTTTTATAAATAAATAAAAGCTATGACTACATTCAAACAAAATCAGAAAAAAAAAATCAGAATCAGAAACAGGTTTTTTTGGCCGAGCGTGTTTGAACACACAAGGAATTTGTTTCCTGTAAATACATTGAGTGCAGCACGTGTATAACGTATAAGACAGAAATATATTAAAGTAGGGGGGTTTGCATGTGCAAACCAGTGAGTGTGAATTAGTAAGTAGTAGCAGTAATATACTGCACTATAGCCCAAGAATAGCACTTTAGGGAAGATTAGTGTCCATATTAACTGTTCATGAAGGAAATGGACTGTGGGGGGAAAAAAAAGCTCTTCTTGTGCCTAGTTGTTTGGTGCAGAGTGCTCTGTAGCACCTACCAGAGGGGAGGAGTTCAAAGAGGTCACAGTTAAGGTGTGTGGAGGCTGTAGCTCGTATCTGATGAATTGCTTTTAATAGAAGAAAAGGATTTAAAATTAATTAAATTAGATTCTTCTTTAAATCAAATGAAAGTACATCAAGAGCAGGTTTGAATAAAATAGAATATATATATATATATACACCCTATTTTTTTTTTTTTTAGTACAAACTTTGTTATAGATTTTTTATTTTATGACGTCTACATTATCAAGTCAGTACAAAAACATTTTAGATTCCCAAACATTAGTTTTCTAGCACAAAATTAAATGCTACAGAAAAACACAATGAGGGCAGTGGTAGCTCAGTGGTTAAGACATTGGGCAACTGATCGGAAAGTCATGAGTTCAAATCTCAGCGCTGCCAAAGTTGGGCCCTTGAGCAAGGCCCTCAACTGCTCAGATGTATAAGTGAAATAAATGTAAGTTGCTTTGGATAAGGGTGTCGCCACAAGCCATAAATGTAAAGGCTGCTGTGTTTTGCTGCAAAAATAAGAAGCAAGTGTGAAAGATGCTCAATAAAACTTACCAGCTCATTTTCTTATAAAACTGCACACATTGTACCAGAGACTACTATTTTTATTTTTAATGTAGAAACATTTAATTTCATTATTTTGAAGGCAACTTTGCTCTACAGCATTTCTTTGCATGTGCCTAAAACTTTTGCACAGTACTGTACTTCTGGTGATTGTATTTAGGCTTCAAAGTTCATAAAAGTTGTGTTCATTTGTGACGATTATCTTCATGAACAAAGCATGTAAGAATCATAAACTTTTGCTGGTCACAGAGTTTTTTTTCTGCAATAATCCAAAAGCCAATGAAAAAATCCTATTGGATTTTTGTGGAGCTAACTTCCGGGTTGGCCTACAGAAATCCCTGCAGGATTGATGACTTCCACATTAATGTCCAAGACTTGAGCAGGAGACGCCCCCCTCTCTCTTAATGCGGAGATAAAGTCCATCTCTTCAGCAGGCAATAATCACATTTATGATTGCAAAGATGCCAACGTGCATGTAACACCAATCCCGTTCACAAGGCACGAGATTTTATCTGGATAAAATTACGTCGTGAGAAAACAGCTTTTTGTTATGTCAAGATCACGAAAAAATTAAGTCGAGATCACGAGAAAACAACAAAGAAAAAAATGAATAATGCATGGACACTTAAAAATATAGATGGATTTGTTTGTCCTGTTCACAATGAGTGATTTATGTTTGTACTTTTTAGGTTACAGTGCAGAAATGGCAGAATTTGAAGAGATTATTGAAGGAGTTGATGATATGATAGAAGAAGCGGAAGAAGGAATGGGGGAATTATCAGAAGAAGCAAAAGCGGAAATTGAAGCTGAAATAGCCGAAACCCGCACTGTCATTGAAGAGCTTTCTACAACCGAGAGTAAACTCAAAACCTTCCTTAAGTCCCTCGGAAGTTGTGTAGTGGACGTGGCCAAGTTTACTGGCAAAAATGTAGCGATTGGCGCCATCCTGTGGGGGGTAAATATTGCTTTAAACAAGCTGCTTCCACACGAACAAAAAGAAACCCAGACTCGCATGCGTAATGTAATAAAGGCCTTGAGTGACGTGATCAGCACTGAAGCCGCGATAAACAAGAAGGCACTGGACTGGATGGAGGCCCACAAGGATGATACCATCGTCCTGGATGGACTGGAGGTGCCATTGGAATCCATTCTGACAAAATACATTACACCATTGGTTAAGGTAAGGTGTGAAATCTGATCCAGATATTGCCCTAATAATACACCTAGACAGATGAAAATGTTAGTCCTGAATACAGTGCCGTGTATAAACATTTACTCTCTGGAACTTTTCCACATTTTGTAGTGTTCCAACCTGGAACTGAAATTTATTATTTGGGATTTTTACCATTTGATTGACACAATATGTCTAACATTTAAAGTTCCAACACATTTGATATTTTGATGACACAAAATATATTTAAACAAAACAGCAGAAAGTGTTTGGTTGCAATTACAGTTGTAAGTCTTCTGGAACAAGTCTCTATCAGCTTTTCATATCTGAATGCTGATGTTTTTATTCTTTTTGGCAAAAATGCTGAAGCAATGTCAGATTCGATAGAGACAAAGGTCAATGGTGAACAGCAATTTTCAAGTCTTGTCACAGATTCTCAATCTGGGCTTTGACTGGGCCATTCTTGGTTCTTGGTTCGGATCCACTCAGGTGTATCTGTGGCCAGTGTGCTTATGGTCTCAAGTCTCACACAGACCTCAACAGATTTTCTTCTAGGATTGCTCTGTATTTGGCTCCACCCATCACACCATTCTTTTATAACGCCCAGTTCTGTGGATTGTCCAGGCTGTGATCAACTTCTCCCATCTGGGCTGTGGATCTCTCCAGCTCCTTCTGAGTTATTCCTGGCCTCTTGGTTGCTTCTCTGACAACCTTTGTTCTAAAGTCGTGGTTGTGCCATATTCTTTCGATTTCGGATATTTTTTTTAAATAATCAAACCCTGATTCCAGAACTTTGTCCCAGACTTGCTTTCTTTTCACCCTCCATTCAATATTATGAGCTATTTTGTGTAGATGCATATTGATGCTCTGCTGTATTGTCATGTTTTCTTCAAAATTATTTTGTAATTGTATTTTCAGGCAACTGAACAAGCCGAAGCCATCGCTGAATCCCTTCAGGAAAAAGTTGATGGGAAAATTCAGTTTAAACGTCCAAACGCAGATGACATGAGAAAATTCATGGATGTTACCGAAGTGTTCATCAAGGCCTTCACCGAACTCATCACGTTCATTTTGAAACATGAAGACCAGGTTAAAGACCTGCAGAGCTTTCCAGTAAAAGAGGGAGATCTTATTGACCTATCAGCAAAGCTCAGTGTTGCCAAGAACTTACCTCTGTGGTAAAATAGATTATGATTTGATAGCATTAATTAGAAATGAAGCTACTATCATTTTAATGGCAATACTATTTACTTTTAATTAATTCATCTTATTTGAATGTAACTTACTCGCATTTTTAAAATAACAATTATATTTAAAAATCGATCATTTCTGATTTGTTTTAACGAATTAAGTTTCATTGATTTCCTATAAGTTACTAATTTGAAAATATTTTTATGCCTGTGATGCCTTAAACAGTAAACTCTTAAATTTTGGATGAGGATCTTTCTCTGTCAGATAAATGAAGGCAAAGTTTTGTCATCATACTACTTAAAGCAGTCTCATTATGAATCAGTGAATGTTGATCAATGTACATTTCCTGTTTCAAAATATTGTGATCAAAAGAACTGCAACCTGAATCTCTAACATCCATTTTTTAAAATTTGTGTCTGCATTCATTAACCTCATTAAAAACAAGTTCAAATAAAGTATATTTGTTATAGACTATTTTTTTTCTTCATTCAATGACATCTTTTAAAGTTCTACAGTCATGATGTTAGGGCTTTCAAAGCACCAAATATAATAAGGAATTTTAATGAAAGATTGTAACAATAATACACAATTTAAAACAAGGGTTTAGATACTAAGCTAGTCGGTTTGTCCCTCAACACGGTCTCCTTTGAATATCTCACATTTCTCACTGTATAGCCATCTTACAATACTGCAGCCACATTCCATTAGCATGGATGAGCGATTTTTGTGTAGTTAACAGACCCCTCTGGCCACGACTGGCCTCATCTATTGAGCACATTTTCTCCTCTAACACTGATTCTTCCTATGTTACAAATAATTCAGCCAGGTCATGTATGCATATGATTGAATCCAGGATTTCACCCTGTCATATCACCACATTACTTGAAACCTTAAACGAGAGTGAGCCTGGCAACCATTCATTGCTATGCCCTATGTTATAAATTAGACTGCCATCCAATCCTCAGACCAACTGTTTGTCTGCCACAGAGGAAAGACACAAGAGCCTCCCTTACAGTGGGGGAAAAAAGTATTTTGTACGTTTGCCCACTGACAAAGAAATGATCAGTCTATGATTTTAATGGTAGGTGTATTTTAACAGTGAGAGACAGAATAACAACAAAAAAATCCAGAAAAATGCATTTCAAAAAAGTTATAAATTGATTTGCATTTTAATGAGGGAAATAAGTATTTGACCCCTTCGACTTAGTACTTGGTGGCAAAACCCTTGTTGGCAATCACAGAGGTCAGATGATTCTTGTAGTTGGCCACCAGGTTTGCACACATCTCAGGAGGGATTTTGTCCCACTCCTCTTTGCAGATCCTCTCCAAGTCATTAAGGTCTCGAGGCTGACGTTTGGCAACTCGAACCTTCAGCTCCCTCCACAGATTTTCTATGGGATTAAGGTCTGGAGACTGGCTAGGACACTCCAGGACCTTAATGTGCTTCTTCTTGAGCCACTCCTATATTGCCTTGGCTGTGTGTTTTGGGTCATTGTCATGCTGGAATACCCATCCACAACCCATTTTCAATGCCCTGGCTGAGGGAAGGAGGTTCTCACCCAAGATGTGACGGTACATGGCCCCGTCCATCGTCCCTTTGATGCGGGGCAGTTGTCCTGTCGCCTTAGCAGAAAAACACCCCCAAAGCATAATGTTCCCACCTCCATGTTTGATGGTGGGGACGGTGTTATGACTTGGGGTCATAGGCAGCATTCCTCCTCCTCCAAACACGGCAAGTTGAGTTGATGCCAAAGAGCTTGATTTTGGTCTCATCTGACCACAACACTTTCACCCAGTTCTCCTCTGAATCATTCAGGCAAACTTCAGACGGGCCTGTACATGTTTTCTTGAGCAGGAGGACCTTGCGGGCGCTGCAGGATTCCAGTCCTTCACGGCGTAGTGTGTAACCAATTGTTTTCTTGGTGACTATGGTCCCAGCTGCCTTGAGATCATTAACAAGATCCTCCCGTGTAGTTCTGGGCTGATTCCTCACCGTTCTCTTGATCATTGAAACTCCACGAGGTGAGATCTTGCATGGAGCCCCAGACCGAGGGAGACTGACAGTTATTTTGTGTTTCTTCCGTTTGTGAATAATCGCACCATCTGTTGTCACCTTCTCACCAAGCTGCTTGGCGATGGTCTTGTAGCCCATTCCAGCCTTGTGTAGGTCTACAATCTTGTCCCTGACATCCTTGGACAGCTCTTTCGTCTTGGCGGTGGAGATTTTGGAATCTGATTGATTGATTGCTTCAGTGGACAGGTGTCTTTTTACAGGTAACAAACTGAGATTAGGAGCACTCCCTTTAAGAGAGTGCTCCTAATCTCAGCTCGTTACCTGTGTAAAAGACACCTGGGAGCCAGAAATCTTGCTGATTGATAGGGGATCAAATACTTATTTCACTCATTAAAATGCAAATCAATTTATAACTTTTTTGAAATGCGTTTTTCTGGATTTTTTTGTTGTTATTCTGTCTCTCACTGTTAAAATACACCTACCATTAAAATTATAGACTGATCATTTCTTTGTCAGTAGGAAAACGTACAAAATCAGCAGGGGATCAAATACTTTTTCCCTCACTGTGCCTAAGTAGCATTTGACCCACTGGGTGGAGGACATTATCATCAGGCTCCCACTGTGACATATCAAACTATAAGGAGCATCTGCATCCCCTATCTCATCTCAACATCTCATGCTTTGAATTATATGCTGTTACTGTTACCCCTCCCATCTATCTTCACATTATTGTTATCTATTACCCACCTGGCTCCCTAGGAAGTACACTTCAGTGAAGATCCGGACATTCTCCTTTGTCTCTTCTCTACAACTTGCTGATCTCCTCTCATAGCGCTCTCTTCTATTAACGTTCTCCTCTGATATGACCGCTGCTAAGACATATTTCTGCAAGGGAAGCCCCATAACATTTTCCCTTAATTTTTTAACCCTTCCCCCAACCTCCTCCCTGACTGCTGATGACTTTGCCTCCTTCTTTGATGAGATTCCTGCACTAGCCAATCCCTCTTCCCCTTCACACGTTTTCTCTTCTTTTTTACTGAAGAGATCATGCAGACTGTAGTGTCCAGCAATCATAACTCCTGCCCACTGGATCCCATCCCTTCCATAATGCTCTAGACCATTGCAAAAGACCTCCTCTTCTTCATCACATCCAGCATAAATGACTCCATAACTTCTGATCATGTACTAACAAAATTTGTTGCTTGCAGATCATTTGTTTCTCCACACTTTGGCTTTTCCATCACTTTGGTGGAGGTTCATCTTGGTTCCAGAATGTTTGTGGCTCATCTCTGTATTTCTTTGCGAATTCCAATCTGACCTTCTCATTCTTACTGCTAATGAGTGGTTTACATCTTGTGATATTGCCTCTATATTTCTGCTCTTGGAGTCTTCTTCAAACGGTGGATTGTGATACCTTCACTGACTGTTGTTTTTGGGTTTTTCTTCACAGCTTCTCTCACAATGTTTCTGTCATCATCATTGTTGTTTTCCTTGGCTGACATGTTCCGTGTCGGGTTGTTAGAACACCAGTGGTTTCTTTCTTTTTCAGGGCATTCAAATTGTTCTATTGTTCATTGTTCTATGCCCAATGTTTGTGCAATGCCTCTGATTGACTTTTCCTCTTTTCTCAGCTTCAAAATGGCTTACTTTTCTCTCATAGACAGCTCTCAGATCTTCATGTTGGTTTATCCTTTTTAACAATAAATGCAGTTTTCACAGGTGAAACCCAGGGCTCAAAGCAAGACTAGACATTTAGAGCATTAGAGCCACGTCAGTTGTAGTGGATGTTCGTGTCATGGATGTTCACTTCTTCTCGGTTGGTCTGCAACACTTCCACTCTTCTTGGATTTGTTAATAAGTTTGGCAACAGTGTTGTGTGTGATGTCCTCACAATGTTTCCTGTTAAAACCCATAACAACCTTGCGACAGCGTCCCGATCCAGCCACGAGAAAGATTTCAATACGTTCTTCTTTTGTCAACGGTTTTTCTTAAAGACTGAAAAAAAGATATATAATATAAACTAAGTATGAAAAATTTTTGGAAGACATTTTGCTAAAAAGTATTGAATTCTCCTAAGTATGGAGACCTTTGGGACACCCTGTATAACCCATTAACGTTGGCATCACCTTGCAGTAGTATTCTTAAGAGTTTTTTTAAAGATAAAAACAACCATGTGACAGGAAAGATAAGTGCATTTGAACCAGCATGAACATGTGTTCTTGATAATACCTCTTAAATAAGATATTTTTAACCTGAAAATCTTTGTAGGACACTGTATCTAAAGATTGCCTTCTGAAATACAAATTATTTGACGATGAGTGATCATTTAATTTGACTCCTTGTGGTCATACAATTTGTAGATCATCCTATCTGTAAAACAAAATGGCTTCCTGATGGCTTCTTTACAAAAATACTTACTATGAAAAAAAAAATTATAAACCGATATCAGAAAAGAATTTTCTTCTTGCACAATTAAGATGAATGACTTTTTAAAATGTAATTGAAAATTGTCTGACATGTATGCTCTCACTTCTTTTGCGGAATAAAGTCATTTTTACATAACTAGTGTTATTTAAAGGAACCAGTAAAAACTTCGAACTTGCCTAAGCCTCATGTAGTGTTGACTAAGCCAAGGTTTTGCCAACAGGCTATAGAGACAGAAAGCAGCAAGTTAAATTGTGGAAAATATACTGTATATTTTTTTTTAGTTGCCATCCTTACAGCCATTGATACTTTAAGTCTCTAATATCCAGGCCTTTGATAGTCTTTTTCTATTGACAGCCACAGAATGAAGTCGATCAGTGTGCAATTAGAGTGTCACGTGATGTCAATACAAACATACAGTATATCATTTTTCAGCAAATCCAAATCACAACTCTGAAGCATGTTGGTGGTGGTAGCATCATGGTGAGGGAGGGGATGCTCTTTATCCGTAGGGATTGACAAACTGTTCAAACCTGTTCCAGTCTTTGAGACTAGAGACTGGGGGCGGAGCTTCACCTTCCAGCAGGACCATGAGCCTAAGCACACTGCCAAAGCTACAATGGAGTGGTTCAAATCCCAGAACCTGAATGTGTCAGAACAGCCCAGTCAAAGCCCAGACCTCAGTCTGATGGAGACTCGATCGGACACAATGTGCCAAAAACATCATTTCAGGGCAGTGGTAGCTCAGCGGTTAAGGCGTTAAGACTACTGATCGGAAGATTGTCAGTTCAAATCCCAGCACCACCAAGCTGCCACTGTTGGGCCCTTGAGCAAGGCCCTTAACCCTCAATTTCTCAGATGTATAAATGAAATAAATATAAGTCGCTCTGGATAAGGGTGTCTGCCAAATGACATAAATGTAATGTAAATATTCAGATGTGCAGAGCTGAAAGAAACATATCCCAGAAGCTGGAATTGCAGCCAAAATTGCACCCAGGGAGGTGAATACTTTGGCATTGGGCTACTGATTGGAAACCCAAATGGAATCATGAGTTAAAATCCCAGCACCACTGTTGGGTCCATGTGCAAATGACACTTAACCCTCAACTGCTCAGATGAATATTGTCTCAGTTGTAAGTCTCCTTGGATAAAGGCATCAGCCAAATGAGAGAAATGTAAATAAATGCAAAAATGTCTGTAATAATATACAGTATATATTTTGTAAATCAAATGGAAAGATCCCCATTAGTTCCATTTCTGTTGTAGATTGTAACGGAAAAAGTTTTCCACCCTTGTGGAAAAGCTCACAAGAGTGAATGCAAGGCACTGTAGTGTATGTAGTGTATATAATATTCTAATTTAACTCACCTTAACGTGCCACGTACGCCAAACTGGTCATTTTTTGCCACAGTGGACAAAAAGGCTACAGCAGCCAGTCAAATTCTCATACGGCGCAAAAACGGCACTGGTTTTTCCGGTCACCAAAGTATCTGGTCAGTGGTCGTCAGTTCCTACGAACAGATGGCTCCGTGTTCTCCACGCTCAGTCGAGTTATGCGACTTCTACACACACTTGGTAAAGGTTTGTTTAACTGTTTAACGTCGCCATGTTTCTGAATAACGAAAGAACGAGAATGTTTCCATCACTCCCTACACTCCGCTCATGGTTTTTATTTAGGTTTTTTTGTTCATTTAATTATGTGCAGTGTGAAAACAACTCAAAGAAAATAGCGAAGGAAACAAGAGAATCGGTTTACACCTTGATTCAGACTCGACAGACAGACGGTCTAACAGGTGTGAAAGCGCCCTAGAAGACATCGGACCAGAGGAAATGCACAACGTGTATCGGTTGTCCCGTTCGACATGTTTTGGTGGTGTTGATGAAGGAGCTTGGTCAGGCACCGTGTGGCATGCTTTGGTTACTCCAGCATAGGAAGAAAAGTGCACTAGTTTAATTCACAGACACACTTCATACACACATCATAAATGCCGGGAGAGATTTAGCCCTTTCAGTCACACACAAGTAAAAAAAAAAACAAACAAAAAACGTGAGACAGATGGATTCAGCTCAGCATGTGTTGGTTTGGTCTTCGCTGAGCAGAGGCCCCTGGCAGCCCACAGTCTTTACATCGTCCAAATCACATTCCTCAGAGGGTGGGACCTGTGGCTGGGCGGGGTCTGACAGGCTGTGGGCGTGTCTGTGTTGCTGTAGCATACTGAGGCACTGGGC
The DNA here is from genome assembly GCA_023630585.1 of Cranoglanis bouderius. Classification (NCBI taxonomy): domain Eukaryota; kingdom Metazoa; phylum Chordata; class Actinopteri; order Siluriformes; family Cranoglanididae; genus Cranoglanis; species Cranoglanis bouderius. The sequence goes on along the minus strand of CM042545.1, from coordinate 23,307,360 downwards.
AAGGCAGCGCAGTGTGGCGGCCGACGTAGCCTTCAGCAGTAGCAGGTCCTGATCCAGACAGGACACGCCCCCTTGCCGAGGGAGGAGCTCGATGGAGTGAACGAGGGATTTCTGCTGACACTCTACCTGACTGATCACCTACAGAGAGAAAGAGAGAGAGCTAGTTAGCTTGCTAATGTTCAGCTAAAGAACATCCATAAACCAAAAACCAACCAAAGTTAGCTAGCTAATGTTAGAAAATCTTTAACAAATATGAATATCCTTAAAGCAAGTTAGCTAGCTAATCTTAAACAATCATTCAAACAACAGCTAGCTAACGTTCAAGGACATTTTCAAACAAATGCTAACTAAAGAATAGTCCTAAACCAATTAGAAACTCTCAAACAGATGCTAGCTAAAGAATATCCATAAACCAAGTTAGCTAGCTAAAGGTAGAGATACTCACAAACAGAATCTACCTAACATTCCAGGGCATATTCGGACAAAAGCTAGCTAAAGATGACTTAGCCAAGTTGGCTAAGCTAATGGTAGTGAATTAGCTAGAGGGATTAGAAAATACTTCAGAACAAGGCTAGCTAGCTAACATTGTTAAAAATCATCATGCTAGTTAGCTGTTTGTGAGGATCTGAGAGAAGAGCTGTGTGTGTACGTGTGTGAGACTGACCTCTCTGACCTCCAGCAGTGTGTCGGGCTGAGCGTGTGTGTGTTTGGCATGGCGTGAAGCTGCAGGAGATCTGTGAGGATGAGGCAGATGAGGAAGATGAGGAAGGTGAGGGAGATGTCTCTGCAGCCTCGGAGAGGAAGGGGTCGAGGAAGAGGCAGAGGGGAGGAGTGAGAAACTCCGACGTGATGAACCCTGAGAGAGACAGAGAGCAAAGTCAGACAGTGTGTGTGTGTGTGTGTGTGTGTGTGTGTGTGTGTGTGTGTGTGTGTTAGTTACATACGTATATGTCTAAACTACTGACTGCCTTGTCCACACACAGCTGCTCGTCATTGTCCTTCAGTGTCCTCACACTGCTGTCTGTGGCGCAGGACTGAATGTGAGACATCCACAACTGCTGCTCTCTACCGTCCACCGCTGAGAGACAGACAGAGAGACAGACAGACAGACAGACAGACAGAGACAGAGAGACAGAGTGTCAGAAAGAAAGAACGAAAGAGTGAATTAACAAAAGAACAAAAGCAAGAAAAACAGTGACAGAAAGTACAAAAAGTAAAAAGGTTAAACAAGGGAAGAGGAGGAGAGAACGAAAAACATGAAAGGAAACCAGAAAGAGAGCAAAGTGAAACGCAAGAAATAAGAAAAATGAAATGTGTGAGAGACGAAAAGAGCAACTGAGATAATTGACACGCCCTCTCTCTGATTGACACACCCTGTAACTGATTGGCACGCCCTCTCTCTGAGTGACATGCCCTCTCTTTGACACGCCCTCTAACTGATTGGCACGCCCTCTCTGATTGTCATGCCATCTCTCTGATTGGGACGCCCTCTAACTGATTGCCACGCCCTCTAACTGATTGCCACGCCCTCTCTCTGACTGACACGCCCTCTCTCTGACTGGCATGTCCTCTCTCTGACTGGCACGCCCTCTCTCTGACTGGCACGCCCTCTCTCTGACTGGCACGCCCTCTTTCTGATTGACACGCCCTCTCTCTGACTGGCACGCCTACTCTGATTGGCACGCCTTCTCTCTAACTGGCACGCCTACTCTGTCTGGCACGCCCTCTCTCTGACTGGCACGTCCTCTCTCTGAGTGGCACCCTCTCTCTGATTGACACGCCCTCTTTCTAATTGGCATGCCCTGTCTCTGAATGACACGCCCTCTCTCTGACTGGCACGCCTACTCTGACTGGCATGTCCTCTCTCTGACTGGCACGCCCTCTCTCTGACTGGCACGCCCTCTCTCTGACTGGCACGCCCTCTCTCTGACTGGCACGTCCTCTCTCTGAGTGGCACCCTCTCTCTGATTGACACGCCCTCTTTCTAATTGACATCCTCTTTCTGCTTGACACGCCCTCTCTCAGATTGTTTGCATCTCATTGGTTTGCACTTGGTGAACTAATCCTGCTCCAACAGGGCTGACGGGTCCACTTTAAGTGTAATTTCTGTTGACATGTGATATGCAAATCACCTCGGAGTTTGAAGAGCTCCCCATTGGCCGAGCTGACGACAAACATGTGAGGTGCCTCATCACTCACGGTAACTGATGCACCAATCAGAGGGAGGGTCCCTCTGGGTTTCTGACTCCGCCCCTGTTCATTCACGAAGTACTGGAGCTGGTTCAGGTCTTCATCCAGAACAAAGTACCTACAGAGACAGATAGAGAGGGGGCGGGGTCACAATGACCATGTGATATTGTATTAGACAATCACACTTGTGATGCTCCATCAACTTGGGGTGCTTCTCAGTACTCAAACTGTTGTTTCATCGTTTCCTCGCTCCTCCGTCCTCCAGCCCGTGACCCGGAAATCGATCGCCGTCAACCATCTTGAAGGACATATCAAATCTCTACCTGCACCGCGAGGAGGCGAGGAAGCTTCCAGAGGAGCTCGGAGCGAGGGGACACAGGTGTATCCCATGCGGAAGTGTTTCTCGTTGAAACAAAAAGAGCTTTGATGATGTGATGGAATTTTGTGTGAAATATAATTAAATAATAATATGCTTACAATGAGTATTGTAATTAATCGATCCTTGCTTGTTTGGATATGCAAAGCTGCACAAAGGGTATTCCATTCGACTTCCTCTCTGCTCGCATCTCATCCTCACATCCTTCCCTCACATCTTAAGGGGGTGGAGCTAAGAGGCAGCATAGAGCGACCTGACACAATGTCCACAATAGACTGAGCTCAAATCCCATTTTACCTGTGATTAGACATGCTACATATAATTAAATAAATCATACTGAGATCAATCTACAGTGTGATGGATATGTGTGTGTGTGTGTGTGTGTGTGTGTGTGTGTGTGTGTGTGTGTGTGTGTGTGTGTGTGTTTCAAAATCAGCCCTACTGTAAGGAAACAGCACTCTTCTGATTGGTTAAAGAAACACTACTAATTCGGGTGTGTATTCCCCCCATACCCCAACACGCAGAAAATCAGTGGCAAAAAGATGTCCTGTGTTCTGAGAGAACTTCACCTGAAGATCAGCAAATACACAAAACCATACTTAACCTTTATCTCGTGTGTGTCGAGGCCTCAAGGCCTGCAAGGCCAGACTGGGTATTACATGTTACTACCCATCAGGCTCTTCAGCACACACACACACACACTCACACACACTCACACACACTCACACACACTCACACACACTCACACACACTCACACACACTCACACACACACACTGTCTGGTTTATCAGTCACAACACACACTGCATGATGATAAAATGTTATTGCACACACTCTTAGTTCCATCAAGTTTACTTTGACACAACAGGAAACAAATTCATGTCATATCCTGTAGGCGTGTCCCCCCCTCCCCCCTCCTCTCTCTCCCTCTCTCTCTCTCTCTCTCTCTGTCTCTCTCTGTCTCTCTCTCTCTCCCTCCCTCCCTCCCTCTCTCTCTCTCTCTCTCTCTCTGTCTCTCCCCCTCTCCCCCTCTCCCTCTCTCTCTCTCTCTCTCTGTCTCTGTCTCTCCCCCTCTCTCCCCTCTCCCTCCCCCTCCCTCTCCCTCTCCCCCCTCCCCTCCCTCTCCTCCTCCCTCTCTCCCTCCTCCCTCCTCTCTCTCCCTCTCCCCTCTCCTCCCTCTCCCTCCCCCTCCCTCTCCCTCTCCCTCCTCTCCCTCTCCCCTCCTCCTCTCCCTCTCCCCTCCCTCCCTCTCCCTCTCCCTCCCTCCCTCTCCCCCTCCCTCTCCCTCTGTCTCTCTCTGTCTCTCTCTCTCTCCCTCCCTCCCTCCCTCTCTCTCTCTCTCTCTCTCTCTCTGTCTCTCCCCCTCTCCCCCCTCTCCCTCTCTCTCTCTCTCTCTCTGTCTCTCTCCCCTCTCTCCTCTCCTCCCTCCCCCTCTCCCTCCCCCTCCCCCTCCCTCTCCCTCCCTCTCCCTCTCCCTCCCTCTCTCCCTCTCCCCCCCTCTCCCTCCCCCCTCCCTCTCCCTCTCCCTCCCTCCCTCTCCCCCTCCCTCTCCCTCCCTCTCTCCCTCCCCCTCCCTCTCCCTCTCCCTCCCTCCCTCTCCCCCTCCCTCTCCCTCTCCCTCCCTCCCTCTCCCTCTCCCTCCCTCCCTCTCCCCCTCCCTCTCCCTCTCCCTCCCTCCCTCTCCCTCCCTCTCCCTCTCCCTCTCCCTCTCCCCCCTCTCCCTCTCCCTCTCCCCCTCTCCCCCTCTCCCTCTCTCCTCTCCCCCCTCTCCCCTCTCTCCCTCTCCCTCTCCCTCTCCCCCTCTCCCTCTCCCTCTCTCCTCTCCCTCTCTCCCTCCCTCTCTCTCCCCCTCTCCCTCTCCCTCTCTCTCTCCCTCTCTCCCTCCCTCTCCCTCTCCCTCTCCCTCTCCCTCTCTCTCTCTCCCTCTCTCTCTCTCTCTCCCTCTCTCTCCTGTCACATGTGAGTTCACTGCAAAGCAATCAGACGGGACACACAACACCGAAAGCAAAAGTATAGTGTGAGTGCTATTTAACACGTAGTGGTTCCTCCGTTTTGGTTTTTTTGGGGGGGGTTTCTTTGTTTTTTCAGCCCAAAGTGCCACGCCCTAACGTTTCCTACTGGCTTACAAATCCAAAATGCAAAGCGCGAATCAAAATGAGTCACAAATGCAACGCTGACATCACACATTCATTCCTTGTTAATTTTATTCCCATTGTGCCTGCTGCTTCAGTCTAATCACGATCCAATCGTGTTGGGATTGCAGTGTGTATGTGTGTGTGTGTGTGTGTGTGTGTGTGTGTGTGTGTGTGTGTAAAAACCTCTGGTGTTTAAATGCTGTCAGATGCTATTGATTTATTGCATTATTAATTAATTGTTTTAGAGAAAAGGGCCTGCTACTTGTTCTGTTTCAGAGAGCTCTGTGAGTGAGTGTGTGAGTGAGTGTGTGTGTGTGTGTGTGTGTGTGTGTGTGTGTGTGTGTGTGTGTGTGTGTGTGTGTGAGATTTCCCTCATGGGGCCATGTGTAAATCAGTTAAATACTCCACCGAACTATGTAACCGTGGCGATTTATTTATTTTACAGCCTAAAAGCTATTGAAACACATGATGAAGAATAAGATGAGAGGCAGGCAGTCTGTTCAGTCCAGAAATGAGAACAGTAATTGTGTTCTATCCAGGTTTTTTTTTTTTTTAAACTGACCATAAAGTCCCTCCCACTTATTTCCTATTGGCTAACGAGACCAAGGTTCATGAACGCTCGAGTCAGAGCTCACCTAGATAACATTAACCCTTTAGTAAAATGCTCTTTAATCCACATTCACGTACAGGATTTCGCTGAGGGTTTTTTTTTTTTTTTTTTTGGCGGAAAACTACACGAATTGTCGAAATCGCAGTCGCATGAAATTGTTCCGCAGTGATGGCTGCTGGTAAACGAGACCTTTTAGCTGTACTCATGTTCGACGCACGTGAATAGAAGACGGCTCTGGCTGAACGCGGTTTGTGATGACGTCACATTACGTGTCTCTGCCCAAATCTGCGGAAATTTTGAAAAATTTTGAAAAATCGCAACCTAGTTGCGGAGTTTGCTCGATTTTGCGTTAATTTCTGCGATCGCGAAATCCTGGAGGGGCGGGCTTGTGCCTCGTATCGCTATAGCAACAGGTCTAAAATTGTAAAAATGTTACGGCTTATTTTTATCAGCACCTCTGCACCACTTTACACGGCGCGACACCAGACTGATCGCAATCGAGCCAACTCCGCAACTGGGTTGCGATTTTTCAAAATTTCCGCAGATTTCCCGCAGATTCGGGCCGAGACGCGTCATGTGACGTCATCACATCAAAGCCCGAAACAATTTTGTGCGATTCAAGCAGATTTCCGCAACGAAGCCAGTAGATCTGTGAAGCCAGAGTGCTGCTGGGAAAACAAGGAGCTTCACGACGTAATGAATCTGAAATATTTTTAGTATGCGACAATTTAGGACCAGACCTGAATCCAGAATGTGTGTCTGTTGTTGTTGTTGTTGTTGTTTTTGTTTTTATGTCAGCACAAAATATCTCCAGGAAAGCACTTATTTTCTCCCTGATTTGGTTAATTCCTTCCTCTGAGACACTTGAATCCATCCAAGCGCATATATTTTTCAAACTGCAGCTCATGCTGCATCACAGGGCAGCGTAACACTCCAACAAGCGTACACGGACAAGCTTACAGATGCTCTGATTGGCTAGTGTCACTGTAATTGACAGGAGGGAGAGAATATGCCCCTCCCACCCAGACAGCACGGCCATTCTTACTCTGGCTGAGGCTTCGTCAGGATTCCAAGTCACGCTCGCTCGACGGCACGTCCAACGTCTTTCTGCAGCGCTGCTTGGTAAAGCGCATTACTGACACAAAGCATGTCTAGTGTGACCATCCAGCACAGGATAACCCAGACCCGTGTCATGTGACCTGCTGAGGAGGTGTGAAGCTCCTCCCAGTCCTCAGTCCTTACCTCACACTGTACCAGCATTATATTCGGTTTCTAAACCTCGTGTCCTCTGTGTGTCCTTTTACATTTTACATCAGAGATACGTCTCAGAACCCGAGCGATGGAGAAAGAGAGAGAGACACGGAGATATATATGTGTGTGTGTGTGTGTGTGTGTGTGTGTGTGTGTGTGTGTGTGTGTGTGATGGAGTGCTTCCTGCCAAAATCAGTTTATCTTCATGACTGAAACACAGAGTCAGCAAAGAGCTCAGTGTATTGTGGTGAAACACGTCCTCCTCACATCCTCCTCACGTCCTCCTCACATCCTCCTCACGTCCTCCTCACGTCCTTCTCACGTCCTCCTCACGTCGCTCATATTCTGTCCATCAAACAGACTGTGCACTGAAATCTGTCTGTCTATCTGTCTGTCTCTATAGCTCTCTGTCAGTCTGTCTAGCTGTCTGTCTGTCCCTGTATATCTCACTATCTGTCTATCTCTATACCTCTCTGTCTGTCTGTCTCTATAGCTGTCTGTCTGTCTGTCTTTATAGCTCTCTGTCTGTCTGTCTGTCTCTATAGCTCTCTCTGTCTGTCTGTCTCTATAGCTCTCTCTGTCTGTCTGTCTCTATAGCTCTCTCTGTCTGTCTGTCTCTATAGCTCTCTCTGTCTGTCTGTCTCTATAGCTCTCTCTGTCTGTCTGTCTCTATAGCTCTCTCTGTCTGTCTGTCTCTATAGCTCTCTGTCTGTCTGTCTCTATAGCTCTCTGTCTGTCTGTCTCTATAGCTCTCTGTCTGTCTGCCTATCTGTCTGTCTGTATAGCTCTCTGTCTGTCTCTATAGCTCTCTGTCTGTCTATCTGTCTGTCTCTATAGCTCTCTGTCTGTCTATCTGTCTGTCTCTATAGCTCTCTGTCTGTCTATCTGTCTGTCTCTATAGCTCTCTGTCTGTCTATCTGTCTGTCTCTATAGCTCTCTGTCTGTCTGTCTTCCTGTCTGAATAGCTCTCTGCCCATCCCTGTATATCTCACTATCAGTCTATCTGTCTGTCTATCACTTTGTCTATCTCTCTATCACTGTCTATCTGTTTAATGCTCTGTCTATCACTCTGTCCTTCTGCCTGTCTTTCTGTCACTGTCTGTCCATCTATTACTCTGTATTTCAGTCTGTCCATAGCTGTCTGTCTTTCTATCTATCTGGCTGGCACTCTCACCTTCTCTCTTATTCACTTTCACACTTCCTCTCTCCCTCTCTCTCTCTGTAGTATTGACACTTTTTTACACTATGACACAACCATTCCAGCGCATGCACTCGTTAAATCGGGAGCTCGTGCTTCATTAACCCTTACCTGTTCTGCCAGCCCTGGATCATGTTGGTGTATTTGCTCAGTACTCCTTCCAGCTGAGGCCTCTTTCCTTTTACTCCTCCTCCTCTTCCTCCTCCTCCTCCTCGTCCTCCTTTTCCGGTGGTCCTCCGTGTCCGGTCCGCGTGGTTGTGGTTCGGGCTCGGGCTTGCGCTTCCTGTGGCCGCTGAGGCGCGCGCTCTGTTGGTCGGTGGTGGCGTTTTCTCCATGGTGTGTGTGTGTGTGGGTGTGGGTGTGTGTGTGTGTATGTGTAGCGGAAGTGCGGACCAGACTTGTTTCCTGATTCTCCTAAACCCTCTGCTGTAAGAAACTGGAATGCATCATTCTCCTGCTCCGGTGGTGTGTTTCGGTGCGCATGGCGAAGTCTCGCGCTGTCTCTGTGTTCCCCTTGTGTGTGTGTGTGTGTGTGTGTGTAGTCGTAGCTGCAGCGCAGACCCGCCCACCAGCGCGCTCCAGCCAGAACATGGGAACGCGCACGGCAGTGTGTTTCGGAGTTATTACACAAACCGGACATGCATCACGTGGTGTCTGCATGCAAGCCCCACTCTCTCTCTCTCTCTCTCTCTCTCTCTCTCTCTCTCTCTCTCTCTCTGTGTGTGTGTAACTGCATTTGTTGCAGAACTTTGTTTGCATCTGTTATCTTTAATATGAAACTATACGTTTATTTCACTCCACTCATGTCTTTATAAAATATTTGATATCTATATTTTTGACATGGTATATAAGTATTAAAAATTCAACACTATTAGATCATCTTTATTTATGGTTTGCAGTAACTATATACCTGGAATTTCAGTGTGTGATATTCAGTTATTAGTGTTTTATTCGGTCAGCCAGTCATGTTCCAAACACTATATCCAATGTATACACACATGTTCACAATATATACATTATATGGCCAGAAGTATGTGCACCCCTGAACATCACACCAATAAGTGCCCATTCCAAACTCCATAGAAATCCACTGAAATCACAAAACCACACTTTCTATACTGTGCTGTGCTCTTTATTTAACCCTTTCTTGCATAAGTTACTATAAAACATGTCCAGATTTTAGATGGTTTTATCAATAAATGGCATCATCATGTAAAATGAGGTAAAAACATTACAGCTGAAAAAGTAACGTAATTAATGTATAAAGTTATTCACATAAAAATTTAGGTCTAAAATATTATAGACCTGAACACTTTGTTCTTAATTTATTTTAATGTTCAACACCATAGAAAAGGTACAGAATATTCATGAAGAGATGAAGAGCAATGAAGGGAGCTTAGGAGCAAACAAGACGGGAGCACTTCTTGCACTTCTTTTGGTTTTTGGATGCGTTATATCCAGTCTGTTGTATTAGCGCCCTCTTCAGGAGCAGATCTTGTTCTTACTATATTTTATTATACAATCCTGTCCAGAGGTGTGAGTTACACACCGAGAGACATCTATACAGGAAACTGAGGAGGTGACGAGCAACAGGTGGGTGTGATTAGTAATAAGGAAAATTTGCTAGTTGTGGCTAAGAGGGGGCGTGGCTTATTGGGGCGTGGCTGATGCGTTTTGAACGATTTTAGACACACCTTTACAGCAGGTGTGTTTCCCATCACCAATGAGGCACATACAGAACAGTTAATATCATTACCCAGGGTTGCCAAGTTTCAGCAAAATTTCCATTCCAGTGATATCTCAAACATAACAAATTTTTTAACTAGCTCAATCTGGCAACCATGTCATTAACCACACCCTGTCTGCTGCTCCTCCCCAGAGGATGGGGCAGCGTTATTCCTCCCCCAATGGGCCTCTATTAGTGCTTGTTGCAGTTCCCATGTTTGACCACATGGGAACTGCAACAAGCATGCAGTAGGTAGACCGCACCACAATAGTGCAACATCTAGAAAGGGAAAGGTCTGAGCACCATTCCACCTCTGCAACTGATCCAGAATGCAGCTGCACGACTGGTTTTCAACCTTCCTAAGTTCTCCCACACCACTCCACTGCTACGCTACACTCCCTCCACTGGCTTCCTGTAGCTGCTGCATTAGATTTAAAACACTGATGCTCACCTACAAAGCCAAAAACAGACCCTCACCCACCTACCTTAAAGCACTTATCACCCCCAACACTGCACCATGCTCCCTCCGATCCTCTAGTACCACTCGACTGGTCCCACCATCTCTCAGGGTACAAGGAAGACCTGCATTAAAACTCTTCTCTGTTCTGGCACCCAGGTGGAGGAATGAACTTCCCCTAGATGTCTGAACAGCTGAGTCACTGGCGGTCTTCAAACGACGTCTAAAGACCAACCTCTTCCTAAAGTACTTAAACTAGCACTTTAATTTAAAAAAAACAAACTTACTATATCACCTCCCCACAGAGTTTACAACTGATGGTATTCATAGTCCATGGCCTAGTGAACCAGAATCAGGATGTATTTACTGATAGAGACTTCAAAGCACTTCTGTAAGCCGCTCTGGATAAGGGCGTCTGCCAAATACCATAAATGTAAATGTAAAAAAAGCTAATTAGTATTTAAACAGAATTTAAAATGTAGGGAGTTTTGAACGAGGACTTTATGAAAATGTAGGACTTTATGTAAATGGAGCCGTAATGTGTGTGAGCAAAGATGGAAAAAAGAAAGACTGACGTATGAGGACATTAAAAGTATGAGGATGGTAAATATTTGTCACACAGGTTCCTGTTCCAGCGTCCGTTAGGAGAACGGCCACGCCCCTTTGTATTTAACCGATCTTCTATCACGTTACAATCCATCACGCTCTTTAAGGTCGCAAAACTCTGGACTGTTGATCATACCGAGGATATCAAAGTCTACTAAAGGAGGTAGAGCTTTTTCACTCTTACTGTAGCTCTTAAACTCTGGAATAGCCTTCCTGATAATGTTCGGGGTTCAGAGACACACTCTCTCAGTTTAAATCCAGATTAAAGACACATTTCTTTGGCCTAGCATTCACTTAATCGCATCTCATGACCTTGTACTTCTGTCATCTCTGATAAAATGATAACAAATGCACATGGTCATCTCTGCCTGAAACACAATGAACAGCAGCAACGCTAATCCTTCTCCATCTGTTTCCTATTCCTACCTCGGGATGCCCATCCAGCTCCAGTTCAGAACCAGCCTCTACAAAGATTCCAGATGACGCCAAGACCTGCAAAGTTTTTGGATGATACCAACTGTCTAATCGTCACATCACAAGCTCTACACGTGTTGCTCCTGGGGTAGCAGTGGGCCTGACCCGTTCTGCTCTCCGGGTCAGCCTGGTCTGTCCTGGTGCCCTGCTTCTTGGAGGCCACTCGCTGTTGCTGAGGATGGCCCCATATGGACAGCCTGGGGACGCACTTGGAAGCTGTGAAGATGGCATTGGACTGAAATTGATGAGGGCAGTTTTGGTGCGTTGTCGTGGGACTGCGGTTGAGGTGACGGCTTTGGGACTGAAATTGCCACAAACAAACACACAAACAGACTTTGCGTTCGGGTCTCCATCGGTGGTCAGTTCATGACTTCAGCAGAATAGACTTCATGTTGAGACTGTGGTGAATTTCCTGTTTACACAGTTGCATATTTTTGTTTTATCATGTAGTATTAGTACATTTATAGAAGGGATTTATTTATTTATAATTACACTATCCGGTGTCATCCAGATGAGGATGGGCTCCCTTCTGAGTCTGGTTCCTCTCAAGGTTTCTTCCTCATATTGTCTCAGGGAGTTTTTCCTCACCACCATCGCCTCTGGCTGCTCATTAGGGATAAATTCATACAGTATCTCACAAAAGTGAGTACACCTCTCACATTTTTGTCAATATTTTATTATATCTTTTCATGGGACAACACTGAAGAAATGACACTTTGCTACAATGTAAAGTAGTGAGTGTACAGCTTGTATAACAGTGTAAATTTGCTGTCCCCTCAAAATAACTCAACACACAGCCATTAATGTCTAAACCGCTGGCAACAAAAGTGAGTACACCCCTAAGTGAAAATGTCCAAATTGGGCCCAGTTAGCCATTTTCCCTCCCCGGTGTCATGTGACTCGTTAGTGTTACAAGGTCTCAGGTGTGAATGGGGAGCAGGTGTGTTAAGTTTGGTGTTGTTGCTCTCACACTCTCTCATACTGGTCACTGGAAGTTCAACATGGCACCTCATGGCAAAGAACTCTCTAAGGCTCTGAAAAAAAGAATTGTTGCTCTACATAAAGATGGCCTAGGCTATAAGAAGATTGCCAACACCCTGAAACTGAGCTGCAGCACGGTGGCCAAGACCATACAGCGGTTTAACAGGACAGGTTCCACTCAGAACAGGCCTCGCCATGGTCCACCAAAGAAGTTGAGTGCACGTGCTCAGCATCATATCCAGAGGTTGGCTTTGCAGAATAGACGTATGAGTGCTGCCAGCATTGCTGCAGAGGTTGTAGGGGTGGGGGGTCAGCCTGTCAGTGCTTAGACCATACGCCGCACACTGCATCAAATTGGTCTGCATGGCTGTCGTCCCAGAAGGAAGCCTCTTCTAAAGATGATGCACAAGAAAGCCCGCAAACGGTTTGCTGAAGACAAGCAGACTAAGGACATGGATTACTGGAACCATGTCCTGTGGTCTGATGAGACCAAGATAAACTTATTTGGTTCAGATGGTGTCAAGCGTGTGTGGCGGCAACCAGGTGAGGAGTACAAAGACAAGTGTGTCTTGCCTACAGTCAAGCATGGTGGTGGGAGTGTCATGGTCTGGGGCTGCATGAGTGCTGCCGGCACTGGGGAGTGTACTGTGACATACTGAAGCAGCTCCCCATTCACACCTGAGACCTTGTAACACTAGCGAGTCACATGAGGGAAAATGGCTAATTGGGCCCAATTTGGTCATTTGGTCAAAGTGTCATTTCTTCAATGTTGTCCCATGAAAAGATATAATAAAATATTTACAGAAATGTGAGGGGTGTACTCACTTTTGTGAGTTACTGTACATTTAAAATTTAGACCCTGAATTTATTTATTTCTGTAAAGCTGCTTTGTGACGATGTCCATTGTTAAAAGCGCTATACAAATAGAACTGAATTGAGAGTTTAGCATAAATAAGTCAGAAATAAGCTATATACTGTTTATAATGTTTGTTATTCATCATCATTTAAAGTAAATATACAGTATTGATCAGGAGCTCTAATTGATATATACCTTTTTATCATCCTGTGTTAATATAAATAATAAAGTTAATAGATATGTATTAATGTATGAATTTTGATGAACTTTCTGGGGTGGGGGGCAAAGGAAGACCTTTTCGGGACTTTTCTAGATTTATTCTTTTAGCTTTTCTTTGTGTTTTCAAAGACTTTTTGTTTACTTTTGTTGCTAATTTTTGAATGAACTTTAAAAATGAAATAAAAAATGTATGTGTAGATTACTGTACTCAGATTTTTAAACAATCTGTAGCCCCTTTCTTTGTTTAGTTTAGTTAGTTTTGCTTTGTGTAGTTTTGTTGCTCATTTTTAAATGTCATTGACTGTGTTGTGAAACGTTCGAACATTAAATGTATATTAATGAGGAAATAAAAGAACTGCGAATATTATTATGTTTAGAACCTTTGACTGTTTAATATCCAAACTTTTTTCCAAAATTCCAGTTCCCTGGTGTCGTGCTAGCTAACCCCAGTACCATTTACTGAGATTTTTGTACACTCTGTAGCCTTTGTGTCATTTTATATGATCATAAATGCGACAAGCGTGTTCGAGACCGAAATATGAACCTTCAGCAGTAAAGTGTTGTCTCCAGGTGAAGTACTGTTCATAAAATTCCAGGTTCTGGTCCAGAAATATGAGATGTTTTGCCAGTTCTTGAGGGGATTTAAAATCGTCCACATGAATGAATGAATCTGCTGGAATGAATTCCTCATAGTTCTCCCTGGACGGACCGAGAACCACAGGAACTGTGCCGACTTTCATGGGATTGAACAGCTTTTCAGTGAAGTAGTCTTTATGGATGGAGTTCTGGAATGATAAGTAGAATTTACGGCTGGACAGGATTTTGTAATACTCTTCTAGGCTTAGTTGTCTTTCAAACGCCCCGCCGTACGTGTGTATTGGAACATGTTTCTCTAATTCATAAAAATATCTGACCCTTTTAAAGTGTGTGTTCCAGTTGTTGATGATCCAACACACTAATTTGTCCTTCGGTGGGATTTTGAAGGTTTTGTCCTTCTCGGACGCTTCTATGATTCTGTCATAAGGAACCCAAACGTCAGAATCACTGCGATAACTCGCCATCAGGTTGAACAGCCCGTCAAGCTGAGCTCGTCTCTGGGAATTCCCGGGAGACTCCATGTTCATCCAGACCCACTTCTGCGGCGGTGGTCTCCTCATCCTCAGCAGCTCCAAGAGGTTATCGTGGATGTCTCTGTGATGAAACATGACTCCGTGAACTTTGTCATACTCACTTCGGTCGTCCGTTAAGCGACAGCCTGCGATGTTGAACTGCTCGGCGCAGGACCCCAGCTTGACCCGATGTCCAAACGGCCACCTCCAAATCAAAACCACCGTGTCGTGGTCCTGGTTTCTCCTCCAGCTTGCAGGAACTTCATCATCTTCTTCTTCTTTAGTGACATTGTGGTTCGATGTTTATTCTTTACACGGCAGTGAACTCATAGACGGCGTGTACAGAAGGTAGGATAATCCTTCAAAACACGGCAGGGTGATGAGGACCAGGAGAATCGGTCGGCGTCCCAGTGGATGTTCAGACTTCATTATTTATTCCTGAGAGAAAATGAATAAAACAACACAAATGATTTCACCAATCAGGAACAAGACATTATGGCTAATAATCTAGCATCCAGATGAATTTAAATAACATTTATATTAAATATAACAATAATTTTAGGATTGTACATTTTAGTGACTATTATTTTTATATAAATACTGCTATATTGCTATGTTTAAAATATATATATATATATATATATAAATAAATACTCCTGTACTTAGATAATGAACTCACCTGATGTTCCTCTTCTGGCTGATCTTCAGTGTCTCAGCACACTGTATGTGCGTATCTCCTTCTTACATTACCCAAATTTCTGGTGTTCACACCCAGGTTTACACACTATACACTCTATGGGTGTGTCTGTGTGTGTGTGTGTGTGTGTGTGTTTGTCCATGTGTGTCCGTGTGTGGAGGTGAGTGTGTGCATACTGGGTGCATTGTGTGTATTATCACTTCACTTGGGTAGAGAAAAGAGGCACCGGATTTCACTTTATTTACTTTACCTACATTTATCTCATGTACAGCTGCAATCAAAATTATTCAACCCCCTGAATAGAATCCCTCACAACAGCACAAATATGCAAAACAGGTGTTCTCTCAAGCACACTTGATACAACTAATCAAGGGCTTCATTAGTTGCACCAGATGTGCTTGAGCTAGAACACATGAAATACCTGAACTGGCTAGGGGCAGAAAATACATGAACTACCTGGACGGGGCAGAAAAAGGAAGCTATCAACAGCTGCAACCATATTTCTGAGAAGGCAGGTTGTGAAAAAGACCTGCAAAAGACCTGTAGCAAGACTTGGTGGCAACAGGCACTGAGGTTTCAGTGAGCACAGACTGGAGAAGTCATTATAAGTTGCATTTTCAGTTGAATTTGGGGAAACCACTTGAAGCATTCGTTGTGTTGAACTATTTCAGTTGCTTTTGTTTGATTTGTTCATTACAAACAGCTGAAAGTCTGTAAATTTTGACAATAAACCTGATTTGCACTGGGGGTTGAGTCATTCTGATTGTAATTGTATATAATCTTTCTAGGATTGACTTTTTAATCTAAGAATAAGAAATATAATCTGACTATGTGATTACTGAGTTAAAGTTTGGTGTTCCACAAGGTTCTGTTTTAGGCTCACTGCTCTTTTCTTTATATATGCTACCTCTGGACAAAATTATTCGTAAACATGGAGTTAGCTTCCACTGCAACTTGCTACTGCAAGGGATTTGCAGTGCTATAAATCCATCCTGTTCTAAAACTTCCTTGTCGTCATGGAGAGTGCAGCTCATGGTTGCTTAGCACCCACAGACACCACAGGAGTGCAAGCTCCCGAGCGCTTCAGAATGCGTTTTTAGGCGCGACATGTGAATGGCCTCTTATGCTGATGACACACAGTTGTCTGTTTCAGCAGAGCCAGGTGACAGACACCAGTTTAATAAAGTCGAGGAATGTGTAAAGAACATTAGACACTGGATGCTCATTAACTTCCTCTTACTAAATTCTGACAAGACAGAAGTACTTATACTAGGACCACATGCAGCTAGAAGTAAGTTTTCTGATTCCATAGTAACTCTGGATGGCCTTTCTGTTTCATCATGTGCAGCAGTAAAAGACCTTGGTGTGATTATTGACTCCAGTCTTTCCTTTGACGCCCACGTAGATAATATTACTAGGATAGCCTTCTTTCACCTCAGAAATATTGCTAAGATAAGAAATATATTGTCACTACAGGACGCAGAAAATTTAGTCCATGCTTTCGTCACCTCTAGATTGGATTATTGTAATGCCTTACTGTCTGGATGTTCCAGTAGGAACATAAACAAACTCCAGTTAGTCCAGAATGCAGCTGCAAGAATCCTTACTAGAACCAGGTGCTATAATGTAAGTGACAACAGGAAATAATGTTGCCTCTGTACACCACCACAATAGATTTGAAATGAAGCAATCAAGATGTGATTGAAGTGTAGACTTTTAGCTTTAGCTGAATGGGTTTAACAAAAATATTGCACTAACCGTGGAGTCCCTCCATTTTCACAGGCTCAAAAGGTATTGGACAATTGACTTATAAACAGTTTCATGATCAGGTGTGGCCTGTTTCCTCATTATCCATCCATTTTCACTTATCCTACACAGGGTCACAGGAAGCCTGGAGCCTATACCAGGATACTTTGGGGACAAGGTGGGGGACAACCTGGATTGGATGCCAACCCATTGCAGGGTACAACCACACACACACTTACACACTCATGCACACACTCCAGACAATTTGGAAATACCAATCAGCCTACAGCCCATGTCTTTGGATTGGGGAAGGAAACCAGAGTACCCGGAGAAAACCCCATGAAGCATGGGGAGAACATGCAAAGTCCATGCACACAGGCAGGGTTTGAACCCCCAACCCTGGAGGTATGAGGCAACCATGTTAACTACTAAACCACCGTGCTCCCTGTTTCCTCTTTATTTCATGACAAATTAAGGAGATAAAAGGTCTGGAGTTGATTAAAGATTTGAAGTTGCATTTGATAGCTGTTCATGGGAACTCTCAATATGCTGTCCAAAGTGGTGTTGATGCAAGTGAAGGAGGCCATCATTAGGCTGAAAAATCAAAACAGACCTATCAGAGAGACAGCAGAAACTTTAAGCATGGCCATCAACAAATCAACAAATCGGGGGGGTTCTTAAAAAGAAGGAGTGCACCGGAGAGCTCAGCAACACCAAAAGGCCTGGAAGACCATGGAAGACCATGGAAGACAACTAAAGTGGAGGATCGCAGAATTCTTTCCTTGGTGAAGAAAAACCCCTTCACAACATCTAGCCAGGTCAAGAACACTCTGGAGGAGGTAGGTGTATTATTCTCAAAGCCTACAATCAAGAGACACCTTCATGAATGTAAATACAGACTTTTTACCTCAAGATGCAAACTGCTGGTAACACTCGAGAACAGAAAGGCCAGATTAGACTTAGCTAACTAACCTCCAAAAATGCCTGACCAGTTCTAATGCAAGATTCTTTGGACAGATGAAACCAAGATGAACTTGTACCAGAATGATGGGAGGAGAATAGTATGGAGAAGGAAAGGAAGGGCTCATGACCCAAAGCATACCACATCATCTGTCAAACATGGTGGAGGAAGTGTTATGGCATAGGCATGTATGGCTGCTGATGGAACTGGGTGACCGGTGTTTATTGATGATGTGACTGCTGATAGAAGCAGCAGGATGAATTCTGAAGTATGTAGAGCTATACTTTCTGCTCAGATTCAGTCAAATGCTGCAAAAAAGATAGGACGGTGCTTCACAGTACAGATGAATAATGACCCAAAACGTACTGCGAAAGCGACCCAAGAGCTTCTTAAGGATTTGCATCCAAGTATTAAAAATAATCTTAATATTTATAATTATGTTAGTTTGTGCAGTTACTTTTGAGCCTGTGAAAATGGAGGGACTCTCTGAAAAATGGCTGTAATTCCTAAACGGTTAATGCAATTTTAAACCCCTTGGATTAAAGCTGAAAGTCTACACTTCAATCACATCTTTACTGCTTTATTTCAGATCCACTGTGGTGGTGTACCGAGGAAGAATTACCAAAATTGTGTCACTGTCCAAATACTATTTATATTTAGATCAATATATAAGTAGTTTATTTTGGAAGAGGTGGAGCATTTATACTGTCTGTGATGTAAAAGTCAGTTTAAAATGTATTTTACTGACTGTTTGGAAATTAAGGAAATATTTTAAAGAGTAACTGTATTTTATTATTTTAACCGTAATACATTTTTAACTTTATAATTGTGAACGAATGTATCTTTTTAACTGTATAAATTTTATTTTTTATATTAGATTTATATATATATATATATATATATATATATATATATATATATATATATATATATATATATATATATATATATATACTTTTATCTGCAGAATTTTCAACAGTAATTTAGTTCTGTTTGTATTTTATTTTGTAATTGTATACTTTTATTATACTAAATTTTTTAACTTAATCAGTTTGTGTATTCGGTTTTATTTCATTGATGATTTTTAGGTTATTAATGTTTTGTCGTGTTGTGTACGCCATAGTAAATTATTATTATTATTATTCTTATTATTATTATTATTCTTATTATTATTATTATTATTTTTATTTTTATTATTATTATATCCCAAACTCCAGAGGGCGCTATTAGAACCAATAAACACTGAGAAAGAGTACATAAGAAGAAGAGTGCAGGCCGAATACCAAACGCATCCTTGTTAACTCTGAAGTGCACTACGTAATAATGCAGTATACATATACGTTATTTTATATACACTATGTAGTGCGCGTGTATAGTGAGTATCTTGTCATTTGGGATTGAGTCGTAGTAACCAGCGCTTTTAGCTTAACCTGCTAACGACTACATGGTTATAAGGTTATTAGCTAGCTTCAGCAGAAATTGCCCTAATGAACGTTTTTCTTACACCGCTCTATAATAAAAATACTTTTGTACGGTTTTTATGAATTTAAACTGTTAACAATATTTGTTTTTTTGTCAGATTTGTGGCAGTTAGCGGCTGGCTAATGAGCGAGTTGCTACGCAACAAACAGCTCTCCGCTGCCTACATAGGTGCACTACATAGGGTGTGTTAGTACACATTCCTCACGCTACCTAGTGCACTATTTGTTCAGTAAGGCATCGTTTGGGATGGAGCCGGTCGCCTGAGGTGGTGAGTCCAGAGGATCTTTATACTAATCCAAGATTCATGTTGTGTCCGACATGGGCATGTTTATCACTATTAAAACAATTTAGAGCTAATTTAAATCGCAGAAGTACACACATTCTTTATAATAATAATAATAATAATAATAATAATAATAATAATATAATCATCACATCCACAGAAGTGTATATCACAAGTGAAAGTAAACATTAGACCGTTTGGACAACAGAATGTGTTTACAGAAACGTTTGTATGAATCAGTTATGAGTTAATTATTTCAATTTAGTAATTAAAAATAAACATGTAAAAAAAAACAGGATAAAAACCCCACTCCAACTACACTTCCTACAAAACTACAGTCTAACAAGGCCTCCAACAAAACCACACTTAAACTACACCCCCACAAAACTACACTCGAACTACACCTCACACAAAACAACACTCTAACTACACCTCACACAAAACCACACTTAAACTACACCCCCACAAAACAACACTCGAACTACACCTCACACAAAACAACACTCGAACTACACCTCACACAAAACCACACTTAAACTACACCTCACACAAAACCACACTTAAACTACACCTCACACAAAACAACACTGTAACTACACCTCACACCGAACCACACTTAAACTACACCCCCTCAGTACAACACTCGAACTACACCTCACACAAAACAACACTCGAACTACACCTCACACAAAACCACACTTAAACTACACCTCACACAAAACCACACTTAAACTACACCTCACACAAAACTACACTCGAACTACACCTCCCACAAAACAACACTCTAACTACACCTCACACAAAACCACACTTAAACTACACCCCCACAAAACAACACTCGAACTACACCTCACACAAAACCACACTTAAACTACACCCCCACAAAACAACACTCTAACTACACCTCACACAAAACCACACTTAAACTACACCTCACACAAAACCACACTTAAACTACACCTCACACAAAACAACACTCGAACTACACCTCACACAAAACAACACTCGAACTACACCTCACACAAAACCACACTTAAACTACACCCCCACAAAACAACACTCGAACTACACCTCACACAAAACAACACTCGAACTACACCTCACACAAAACCACACTTAAACTACACCCCCCCAAAACAACACTCGAACTACACCCCCCACAAAACCACACTTAAACTACACCCCCCCAAAACAACACTCGAACTACACCTCACACAAAACCACACTTAAACTACACCCCCACAAAACAACACTCTAACTACACCTCACACAAAACAACACTTAAACTACACCCCCCCCAAAACTACACTCCAACT
Source organism: Cranoglanis bouderius (assembly GCA_023630585.1). Classification (NCBI taxonomy): domain Eukaryota; kingdom Metazoa; phylum Chordata; class Actinopteri; order Siluriformes; family Cranoglanididae; genus Cranoglanis; species Cranoglanis bouderius. The sequence goes on along the minus strand of CM042545.1, from coordinate 23,286,687 downwards.
ACACTTCCTGCGAAACTACACTCCAGCTTCCTACATGTGACCTTAAGTTTCATTATATCGTGATATCACACAGTGTTTACGTGTTGGTGAATATTTTACTTGGTAATACTAACCCTTCTATACATTTGTATTGTTTTCTTCTTTTCAGAGACTCAGAGTCACAGTGTGATGAACAATGGCTTTGCAGCAGATTGTGTTTTTGCTCAGGCCACATGGGAGCCGATTATCACGATCAGTTACTGTGTTCAAATACTTCAGCACAACAAAAACAGACTATAATGAAACAAAAACAGACTTCAACGATGATAGAACAGACTCTTCGTCCCTTGGTTCTGGTTCTGGTTCTGAGAACAAGTCTTTGTTGGAGAACCTCAGTGTGCTCGGCGTGGATGTGCAGATGGCGCGGCGCCGTCAACCTGGTGTTTTCCGCAAAATCCAAACAAATGAGCAAGGACTGATCGATTTTCTCGGACAGAAGGGCGCCAGCCGCGATGTAATCGCTAGCATAATTTCCCGTTTTCCACGTGCCATAACGAGATCCGAGGAACACCTGGAAGAACGCTGGCGTCTGTGGCGCAGCATCTTCAACAGCGATGCCGAGGTTGTTAACATCCTAAACCGTTCTCCAGAGTCATTCTTCCGCTCAAGTGATAATGGCAACCTGGAGAAGAACATACATTACCTAAGTTCATTGGGGATAAAGCCTAAAGATCTGCACCATCTCCTAACCATGGCACCGAGGATCTTCTCAAACACTTTGGCACTGAACCGGATGATGGTGGAACTCCTAGAGAATGTGTGTGTGAGCCTTGGAGGTACTGACAGTGAGAAGTTCGCCCGCACTGTCATTTCCAGAAACGTGTACATCCTGATCCGGAGCACGAAGCGCGTCGGGAACAACATCGAGTTCCTCTTGAGTGCGCTGGAGCTCAGTGATGAGGAGGCGCTCAAGCTTCTGCAGAGCCACGGTGCCAAAATCCTCGACCTGTCACATGAAAGTATGAAGAAGAACTTCAGAAAGCTCCAGCTAAAACTAAAGTCTCTGGGCTGCAGCCAGATGCAAGTGAGAGAGCTCATCCTGAACTACGCTCCCATACTCTTTGTCTCCTCAGACACACTGAACCAGAAGCTGGACACCCTGATTGAAGGTGGGATCGACATCAGAAACATCATAGAGAAGCCTAGAGTGCTGGATTACAGCGTCGCCACCCTGAAACAGCGGCTGCGCGATCTGCACCAACTTGGTTATGACTTTAAGGTGAATGGAATCAGCGTCTTGGATTTGAGTAACAAGCGTTTCAAATCTAAAATGGAGAAGCTGCGAGAACTTGGAGTGTGAGATTCCGTCAAATGACTAGGGCTCCAAAACCCCAGTTGCTAATCACCGAGCCATGGCGCAAGTACATCACCTCAGAACCTACATCTATGGTCCTGTCCTATATCTGTTCCATTGTCACATCAGAGAGACTGGAGTGCATTATAACAGTAAAGGAGGAATAAATCTGGAATGGGATGTTCAGCAAGGAAGCACATATGGGTGTGATGGTCAGGGGTGCACATAGTTTTGGCCATATGGTGTACATCTGTGTGTTTGCTACTTGGCCACCATTTGCTAAATGGCTTTTCTGTACAGATGGAAATATCGGAGGAATAAAAACCCAATCAGAACAGTTATATACTTGTACACAAATATTGTTTAAATTGCTTTTTGTTTACAAACAGCTTCATCCATCATTTCCTGCATCTACCTACAGTAATGGACAGCTTGAGCTTCTCATGGTCTACAGTGCGATCCTGATCCAGCGCCCATCTAACACACCTTCATCGAACAGAGTACTCTAAACAAAGGGGAGGTTTAGAGTACAGTGTATTTCACCGTATATCTCACAGTGTTAACCATCACTGTCATGGTAACATAACTGCCACTGTCACGGTAACATAACCGTCACTGTCATGGTAACATAACCGTCACTGTCATGGTAACATGACGAGCTGCATTTATTTTTTTGTCTGACATTGCTGTGGTATGAGAGGAATAACACACTTGGAGACACCCTAGGTGTTTTATACACCTGAAACTGACTCGGTATACATCCATATGATCCACGTCATCATACCTACTGCTTTCAGCCAATCAGAACACACTCTACTGTGTTTATATACATTTAAAACGATGGGTTATTATCGGACTGCCACTGCGTCACTCTATTGCGTACCTATAATTACACTGGCGGCTAACGCTAGGTTTGTGCGTCCTATTTGATGAAGATTTATATGCTTTCAAATGTAAACACCGTGTGTTCACCGTGTTTATGAGAAGATTCCGTGAGCCAGTGTTAGCGGGTGATGCTAAGTGAAATTGCGGTGTAATTTTAACCAAACGAAGCCTTTTTTTCAGTAATTTAACGCCACGTCTGAGGTAAATGTTGGTGTTCTGGATGTTTCTGTCTCATTTCCACCGTCACTTCGTCTTTACAACGTCTGTATAAAAGACCTCCTAGCTAAATCTTCAGCCTCAGTAGCTAGTTTATGCTTGGCGTACTTGTTTCTCTTGCTGTTGCTAGGCAACAGTGTCCTCATCACTTGAACAGTGATGCTTCCTTCTGTTATTTTGTTTTGTTTGTTTGTTTGTTTAAAATAAAATGATTTCATGGTCAAGTTTTTCCATTTGAGATTTACATATACGGGTCATTCCATGAAATCGGTGCCTTTTGTGTCCCTAAGAAATAATCAGACACAGAATTACTATAACAACAAACACATTTGTGATTTAAAAACACAATAATAAAATGTATTCTTTCATCAATATTACATTAAATTTAAGTCAATTAAATATTATTTTGAAATAATTAAAATGGCATCGATGTTGTTAAGGGTGAGGTTTTTTTTGGCCTGTCCCTCGCTATGATTCTTCTTTTGCAGCAGGACTTTTAATTTGCAAATTGAAGGTAAAATCATACAAAAAAGATGACATTTGCATATTGTTCTAAGTAGACGGGACATCACGCAACGTCAACCCCGTTACTATTTTTAAAGTATAAATGTAAACAATTATTTATTTAACTTCATATAATCAATATCTACAATTAATATCCTTTCAATATGTATAACATGTGCCTTTGTGGCCTCGACCTATCAGCTATCTGTGTAAAATGCATTTCTAAAGGTCATCCTGGGTGTATTACTGAGATAATGCCTATATCATGTTCTCATTCTCTTTTAACAGACACAAAAATGTTATTCTTACCATAAGGTACCAGTTTTTTTTATTGCCTTTGGTGAAATGTTGGCTCTGTTTATGTGCTGGCTGTTGTTTGGTTTTAATGCTGCCAGTTGGTTTTAACATGTTAATGACCAGGATAAGAAGATCAGTCTCAATAAAACTCATTTTTCCCCATAACTCATTGTCAGTAACGTATCCATGTAAGAGCGGTGAGGGGACCGCGGACCCTCGGCCCAATCTCACAACGTTCAAGAAAGTGAAACCAAACTTCAGCATCGAGATCTTTGGTCTGTTTTCAGATGATCACAGGAAGACCGAGATCTGATCATCTTCCTTCCCTGATAATTGAACCAGATCAGTATAATTTAAGTTCTGTGAGGGGACAATACTCACACAGACAAACAGACGGACGCTGCTTAAAACCCCTAAAACATTAGATCTCTTAGAAATGTAACGTGCTTCACTAATACAACTATGCCAAGTAAAAACAAATATGTGCAGTGTACGCTGAAGAAGGTGTGTCCCCTCGATCCTGTTACTGTGACCTCGATCCTGTCGCCGTGACCTCGATCCTGTCGCCGTGACCTCGATCCTGTCGCCGTGACCTCGATCCTGTCGCCGTGACGTCGATCCTGTTACTGTCATTAATTTCATATAAATGTAAAAATGATATTGGAAATGGCCTTGCAGGTTTTGCCATTGTAACTTTAACTCTATTGTATTTTGGACAAAACCCTTCTTTTAATATCTCTCTTGTAAAATATATATATATATTTTTTTTTTTTCTTAATTGGCATGTGATCACCCTCCAAAATTAGGATGTTCTTGGTCATCTGAATGACAAATATAAGATTTTTTTTTTTTTTAAATCCCAATTTTGAAACAATCCCAGTGAAAAGAGGGACTATAATACTGCTCATACATGTGAGAACTATTACATATCTGTAATTAAAGCTATAGTATATAGTAACGCTTGTGTCTGTAACAGGGTTAACACACAAATATCATGAGATAGATAAATAGTCATAAAATAAAAAGTTACATAGCCTGAGACGGCACAATACGATTTTCTTGTCATTTTAAGCCGTCTTCATTTAATTTAATGTTTTTTTTTTTTTTTTTAATTATTAAACTTATTTTAATTTTTCAAAGTTGAAAAGGCACCGATTTCACGGAATGACCCAAATATATATATTTTTAATTTATATATGTTTCTCTGTAATCGTACTGGATAACTTTATGGCTGATTATAGGTTTATGTGCATTTGTTCGGATCATTTTAATGTATGTATACTGTATCTAATCCAACGGGATTCTGTTATTTATTATCATTTGTCTGTCTGATATTTTTTGAATAAAAAAAAAACAAAAAAAAAAAAAACATTTATTTGGTGTCCTAAAAATTCTTAATCATACACACACACACACACACACACTCGTATATATGACCACTGATCTATATATATATATATAGGTAGATCAGTGTATACGACACATTGTTGTAATAATGGCTAAATTTTAAAGTTTTTTTTTTTTTAAATCTATGAATATAAAGTTTGTAGGTAAGATGCCATGTTTTATTTCTTTTAAAAGTAATATGACACATAATGTTGCCATAAAGATCTGTAATCTGTTTACAATTTCTGCTATGAACTGTATACCCCCACAGTGTAAAGATATGTGCTTTTATTGTACTTGATGAGATTACATGAAAATGTAATAAATTTAAATTATTATTATTTTTTTTTAATTTCCCAGGAGGATTTTTCTCCACCATGAATATATATATATATATAGGCCTTAATTTTTGGGCTGTTGAATAATAATAATATGTATATAATATAATGTGAACAATAACGTGTATATGTACCACAATTACATGTGATATATATATATATATATATATATATATATATATATATATATATATATATATATATATATATATATATATATATATATATACATACATTTAACATAAAATAATTAAAATAATAATAAATATTTTTTATTGGCGTTGAGATGAGGTGCGGAACTAAAATGCGGGCGCTTCGTTTTGAACCCGGGCACATTTCGGTGTAACACCGTTACCCTATCACGCTTCCTAGGTGAGTTTACAGCGAACTGTGTGTTATTTGTAATTTTAAACAAAGTAAATAAAAAATAAACGCATGTATGTGCTAGGGTTTTAATATTTATCCGAGCTTTAAAAACAGCAGCTAAGTTTATTTACGGAACTTTTATAAAACGGTGTGTTTATTGTTTATTTGCCAGGTTATATAGCTTATTTATATTTATTTTTATTTATTTATTTATTTATTTATTTTTACTAAATGATAGTTTTTATTTAGAAAACATTCTAAATATCTAGCTAAATATATATTTTTAATTAAAGTATAAGTAGCTGTGTGTTTATCACCCAGATTATTATTTAATTTAATTACATTGCTCACTCTTTACTCTGATGATGATGATGATGATGATAATGATGGTGATGATGATGATGATGATGATGGTGTTGGTGTTGTAGGATGGAGGGTGGTGATGTGAACAATGCAGAGGGCAGCACATTGCAGTCCACAGACAGAGGAGAAGCAGCTCTGAAGACACAGTAAGATCATCACATTCTGGATTGTGATTGGGTCAGAAGGTGTTGATTAATTTCCTATAACAGCAGCTCTGACAGTAGTGCAGCTGCACATCACAGGTTTATATTAATGCTCTCTCTCTCTCGTTCTAATATCATTATCGTTTCTATAGTAACAGTCAGAGGTAAAGCTGCAACATAAGATTTTCTGACATCTGGACAGAGGAGTCCAGATGTTTTGTCTTATTAACTTAAAGAGAGGCAGGTGAGGGAATGAGAGATTATAGCTGCTATAACGTAAGTGAGAACAGGAACTAACTTGTTTTGCAGACATATTTGCAGTACTATAACTAATTCTAACTAACTATAAACAGATAAACTGTATGATGTGTCATTTTTTAATAAGTAAAACTGTGTAATCGTTGACAGGTTCCTGTGGTGTAAGAGGAATAAAACACATGGGGAGGTGATGTTATAGGAAAATATTCAACTCCAGGGAGAGAACAGTGACGCTGCTTCATGTCCAAGTGTTTTATTCCTTACTTGGCATTAGAGATGGACGGATAGAAGATTTTTCTGATGGTAGACGGACACGGTATTTTAAAACCGGACTGTCCGACCTAAAATCGGACAGATGGCCACCATATTTAGCATTTTTATTTTAAACAGTTGGTAAATATCGCTGTATTCAGCCTCGTCATGTTCAGCTCCTTACATCTGACCTCGCATTATTCAAACGTTAAAAAGCACCGCGCTGAATTACTGCTTGGGCTCGACTTCTGTGAACAGTAAACCCCGCCTTCTTTGATTTGATTGGCCATCTCAGACATTTTGACATTGACGAGCGCTATTAGACTGCTGCAGTGAGCCAGAGCCGCTAAAATCATTTTGAGTCATGTTGGCCGCGCGGGCGTTCACCTGGCCCGACTGAATACCTAAATGTACCATCATTCGTTCTTTATATATTTACGGAGCAACGGGCCGGCCCACATTGTCCAGCGGCCCACCGGGAAAACTCCTGGTGCTCCAGATGGCTGGTCCACCCCTGATACCATATGATATAATAATTAGTTACATTTATATAGCACTTTTCTAGACACTCAAAGCGCTTTACATAGTATTGGTGGGAAATCTCCTCAACCACCACCAGTGTGTAGCCTCCACCTGGATGATGCGACGGCAGCCATAGTGCACCAGAACACACACCAGCTATTGGTGGAGAGGAGAGTGATATAGCCAATTCAGGGATGGAGATTATTAGGGGGCCATGATAGACAAGGGCCAATTTCACCAGAACACTGGGGTGATACCCCTACTCTTTACGAGAAATGTCCTGGGATTTTTAATGACCACAGAGAGTCAGGACCTCAGGACGTCTCATCCAAAAGACCGTGCTCCTTTTTACAGTATAGTGTCTCCGCCACTATAGTGGGGCATTAGGACCCACACAGACCACAGGTAGAGCACCACCTACTGGCCTCCCTAATACCACTTCCAGCAGCAACCTTAGTTTTCCCCAGGAGGTCTCCCATCCAGGTACTGGCCAGGCTCAATCCTGCTTAGCTTCAGTGGGAAACCAGGCGAGAACTGCAGGGTGATATGGCTCTGGTCCACGATATGAAACGGACTTGAGAACAGCAGGTGTTGTAGGTGCTAGAATATGCTGGTAAGCTAGCGTACCTGAGAAAAAAAAATATATGTAGCCTATATTGTTGAAAATGTATGAGGAACGTCTTAAGCCTATGTGCCCAATTTCACCCCTGCCGATAACTAAGTTGGGCGGTACCTGCTGAAAACCGATTAATCAACCGATTGTTTTTAAAATTGCTACTAGATGAAAACATAACACTCAAAGTAAAATACTGCTGAACTTTATCACAAGAATAAACAGCACTGACTGTACCATGAAAATGTCCTGTACTTTTTTTAAAATTAAATAAATAGTAATATATTTTAACTATGAATTAATATTAAAGTAAATAAAAGATGTAAATCCAGACTGATTCAGAAAGTGACACTCCAAGTAACAAATAAAAATAGAGACGTCCAAAATGAATCAAAAACACTTCAAATAACACAACAAAATTTGTCAGCGATCTTTATGTCGCCTCTAGAGGCCGCTCTCGTGCTGTATAATGACAGCGGAACGTTCTCGGCCGCTCCAGCAGCGGACGCAACCGGGAAAAACTATGGGTGTGGATTTTTGCTGATAACCCATAGTTCCAGTGATCAGTTATCGGTGACGATTATTCAGCAGAACCCATCAATCGGTCAACGTCTACTTGGCATTATACGATGTTTTGCGTTCCATCAATGATCAGTTTTACTCTCTGATGTTCTAAACATGCAGGTACGTCACAAACAAAGAGAAGTTTTACGAGTTCCTTGCTCCTGGATTGAAGAGTGAGAAAGCCGAGGATGAAAAAGCATCAGCTGAAGCTCCCATAGATGGAGCGGAGGAACCGAGCCGAGAACCGGAGAGGAAGAAGCAGAAAGTGGACGGTGATGAACAGACGAAGGACAAAAAGAAACGGAGAGGCCAGAACAAGTCGAGACCTCACCTGAAACCTCACAGCTACGAGGATCGCAGACTCTGCCCCTCACTCATACAGGTGTTTATACACACACACACTTTTATATTTACTATATTGTAAATAAGGGCCTAATAAAGTCAGAGATGGGTTTTAATCAGAATTATCATCATCAGAACATTAGCCTCAGGGAGCAGCGTATTTTAATATCCTGAAGTTGGTGAAAAATACATGTTTGTTGAATTGAGTTTGATGTAATTGTGTTGTTGATGTTGTTGTTGTTTTTTTCTCCTCGATCACACAGGAGTCCGAGAGGAAGTGTTTCTATGGTGAGAAGTGTAAGTTCTTCCATGACGTGGCTGATTACATGTCCACCAAGCCGGCGGATCTGGGAGACGCCTGTTACCTTTACGACACCTTCGGCAGGTGCGACATTAACACATCACTGACATTTCATCAACAAACTGAAAGTGTCCATGATAACAGTATATACAGAAATATTATACAGAAATATAACTGATTACTGTGTGTGTGTGTGTGTGTGTGTGTGTGTGTAGATGTCCGTATGGAGTCACCTGCAGGTTCGCTAAAGCTCACACAGGCCCCGATTACAAAAACCTGGTGAACGAGGAGCTCTGTAAAAGCCTCAATAAAACAGAAACTGTGCGGAACAGTCTGGATAAAGAGCTCCAGAGACGACTCAGGAAGAAACAAGAGTCCTTCAAAGGCTCGGAGAACTTCCTCAAGAGCATCAGCGCAGGGAAAAAACAAGACAGGAAGTCGTCCGGGTCAGAAAACATGCCAAATGAGTCGAGAAAGGAAGAGGAAGTGCGCCAGAGTGAGACCAAACAGGAAGGTCCTGCTGCTGAGCTCAAAACTGAGGTACAACAGTCACAGAGGCCACGCCTCCTTTATTGCTGCTGACACAGAGGCCACGCCTCCTTTATTGCTGCTGACACAGAGGCCACGCCTCCTTTATTGCTACTGACACAGAGGCCACACCTTCTTTATTGTGACTGACATGCAGCGGCCACGCCTCCTTTATTGTGACTAACATGCAGCGGCCATGCCTCCTTTATTGCTACTTACGGAGGCCACGCCTCCTTTATTGCTACTGACACAGAGGCCACGCCTCCTTTATTGCTAATGACACAGAGGCCACGCCTCCTTTATTGCTACTGACACAGAGGCCACGCCTCCTTTATAGCTAATGACACAGAGGCCACGCCTTCTTTATTGTGACTGACATGCAGCGGCCACGCCTCCTTTATTGTGACTGACACGCATAGGCAACGCCTCCTTTATTGCTACTTACGGAGGCCACACCTCCTTTATTGCTACTGACACAGAGGTCACGCCTCCTTTATTGCTACTGACACAGAGGCCACGCCTCCTGTATTGCTACTGACACAGAGGCCACGCCTCCTTTATTGCTACTGACACAGAGGCTACGCCTCCTTTATTGCTACTTACGGAGGCCACGCCTCCTTTATTGCTACTGACACAGAGGCCACGCCTCCTTTATTGCTAATGACACAGAGGCCACGCCTTCTTTATTGTGACTGACATGCAGCGGCCATGCCTCCTTTATTGTGACTGACACGCATAGGCCACGCCTCCTTTATTGTGACTGACACACAGAGGCCACGCCTCCTTTATTGTGACACACACAGAGGCCACGCCTCCTTTATTGTGACTGACACACAGAGGCCACGCCTTCTTTATTGTGACTGACACACAGAGGCCACGCCTCTGTTACTGTAACTGACTGCGACGGAGGCCACACCTCCTTTATTGTAACTGACTGCCATGGAGGCCACACCTCCATTACTGTAACTGACTACCACGGAGGCCACGCCTCCTTCACTCATTTTTCTGGTCTGATTTATAGGAGAGTCAGACGAAGCCACCTCCTGTGAAGACCATTGGGCCATTAACGGATGATGACATCATCAAACTGCGCCCGTGTGAGAAGAAGCAGGTAGGGTAGTGAGCGCTGTGCTCTCTTAAAAGTGTCCAGGCTCAGTCCCAAACTAATCTGCTTTCATTTCCTTTACACACAGGTAGACTTCAGAGACAAGCTCTACCTGGCTCCATTAACAACGGTGAGTTAACTGTGTGTGTGTGTGTGTGTGTGTGTGTGTGTGTGTGTGTGTGTGTGTGTGTGTGTGTTCTCTCACATGCTCCATTATACAGACAAATGGAAGAAGTGTGTGTGTGTTTATTATGGACAGAGTGTCCCTGCTCTGTATCTGATAATGGAGTGTGTGTGTGTGTGTGTGTGTGTGTGTGTGTGTGTGTGTGTGTGTGTGTGTGTGTGTACAGTGTGGGAACCTGCCGTTCCGGCGTGTGTGTAAGCGTTTTGGAGCTGATATAACATGTGGAGAGATGGCCATGTGCACCAACCTGCTGCAGGGTCAGACGTCTGAGTGGGCTCTGCTCAAGAGACACCACACTGAGGATGTGTTTGGAGTGCAGGTACACACACACACACACACACACACACACACACACACACACACACACAGTATAAGGCCAGAGAATTCCAGTGTAAAGTTCAGTCATGTGACCTGAGAGTGCATCTATATTAGTATTCACATATACAAATACAAAAGAACCATTGCAATGAGAGCGGTTGCCATGGTGATCTTCTGTGTTTCAGCTGGAAGGATGTTTCCCCGACTCCATGACCCGCTGTGCTGAACTCCTCAACCACAACATCGACGTTGACTTTGTCGACATCAACTCTGGCTGTCCTATAGACCTTGTGTACAAGAAGGTACACACACACACACTCACACACACACACTCACACAACAACAACAACAACTCCGACTGTTTATTACAGCTGTTAGAAGATACACATGTGCACCACTGTCTTTTATATATACACACTCACCATCCACTTTATTAGGAACACCTGCACATTTATGCAGTCATTCAATCATTGCAAAATGCATAAAATCCTGCAGATACAGTTCAAGAGCTTCAGGTAATGTTCACATCAAACATCAGAATGAAGAAAAAGTCTGATCTCTGTGACTTTAACCGTGGCATGGATGTTGGTACCAGACGGGCTGGTTTGAATATTTCTATAACTGCTGATCTCCTGAGATTCTCACACACGACAGTCTCTAGAGTTTACACAGAATGGTGCGAAAAACAAAAAACATCCTGTGTGCGGCGGGTCTGCAGGCTGAAAATGTGTTGATGAGAGGTCAGAGGAGAATGAGCAGACTGGTCTGAGCTACCCGGAACGATATAACGACTCATAGAATCACTCTTTATAACCGTGGTGAGCAGAAGAGCATCTCAAAACATCGACCTTGAGGTGGATGAGCTACAACAGAAGATGACCACATCATGTTCCTCTCCTGTCAGCCAGGAACAGGAATCTGAGGCTATCATGGGCACAGACTCAGCCAAACTGGACAGCTGAAGATTAGAAGAAGAAAAAAATCACCTGGTCTTTTTCCAGTCTTCAACTGAGATGCTTTTCTCAAATGACTGAATGATTTGGATAACTGCATAACTGAGGCTATTAAAGTGGACTGTGTGTGTGTGTGTGTGTGTGTGTGTGTGTGTGTGTGTGTGTGTGTGTTTTCAGGGTGGTGGATGTGGCCTGATGACCAGAACCAACAAATTTGAGCAGATAGTCAGAGGAATGAAATCTGTAAGTTCTGTTTATTTTCCCGTCTCACATTCCATACATGGAGAACGTTTCCATATGTACTCCTGAGTTTGTTCTGTAGGTTCTGGACGTGCCTTTAACGGTGAAGATCCGTACAGGAGTGCAGCAGAACTGCAACATCGCACACAAACTCATCCCTGAGCTGAAGAAGTGGGGTGTGTCCATGATCACGGTGCGTGTGTGTGTGTGTGTACACAAAAATCACCAACACACACACAGATGAGGAGATGGGGTGGTTTTTTTAGACCAGGGTTGCCTGGACAGATACTCGCCTAGAGGCGGTCGATGCTTATACAGGGATGGAGATGGAGATGATTACCTAGACTGGTTATCTGACTGGCCAGTTACATTTGGTAGACGGTTGCCCAAGGGTGGGTTACCTAGACAGGGCAGTTGCCTAGATGGTGCCGTTACTTAGATAAAAGGGGGGATATGAGTTACCTAGACGTGGACTTACCTAGACGTGGACTTACCTAAGCATGGACTTACCTAGATGGAAGATTACCTAGATTGGGGGATACCTACACAGGGGGGTTACCTAGACGTGGACTTACCTAGACGTGGAGTTACCTAGACGTGGACTTACCTAGACGTGGACTTACCTAAATATGGACTTACTTAGATGGAAGATTACCTAGATTGGGGGATACCTACACAGGGGGGTTACCTAGACGTGGACTTACCTAGATGGAAGATTACCTAGATTGGGGGATACCTACACAGGGGGGTTACCTAGACGTGGACTTACCTAGACGTGGACTTACCTAGATGGAAGATTACCTAGATTGGGGGATACCTACACAGGGGGGTTACCTAGACGTGGACTTACCTAGACGTGGACTTACCTAGACGTGGACTTACCTAGACGTGGACTTACCTAGACGTGGACTTACCTAGACGTGGACTTACCTAGACGGAAGATGACCTAGATTGGGGGATACCTACACAGGGGGGTTACCTAGACGTGGACTTACCTAGACGTGGAGTTACCTAGACGTGGACTTACCTAGACGTGGACTTACCTAGACGTGGACTTACCTAGATGGAAGATTACCTAGATTGGGGGATACCTACACAGGGGGGTTACCGAGATGGAAGGTTACCTAAACGAGGAGTTACCTAGGCAGGGAGTTACCTAGATGGAAGGTTTACCTAGACAGGGGGGTTACCTTGACACAGGAGCAATAACCTGAGTGTATAATAGATATATTATACAGAGTGTTTCTGCTTTTTACTTTCATTTTATTTTTTTGTTTATTGTTTATCAGTTACACGGTCGATCCCGAGAACAGCGTTACACCAAAATGGCCGACTGGAGTTACATCGACACCTGCTCAAAACTTGCCACTCCTGTCCCATTGTTCGGTAAAACACACACACACACACACACACACACACACACACACACTTAAATTATTACTACATTACTTTTCCTTCGTGTTTTACTTGCTATTTTACTTTTTCTGTTCATCTCTCTCTCTCTCTCTCTCTCTCTCTCTCTCTCTCTCTCCCCCCCCCCCCGTCCCTATCTGTAGGTAATGGTGATATTCTATCGTATGAAGACGCTATGAGGGCCAGAGAGACAGGAGTGTCTGGAATCATGGTAGCGAGGTGTGTATCTGCAGTAGACAGCCTTGATGTCATCTTTTACATGCATGTCTCACTGGGGGTCTGGTGTGTGTGTGTGTGTGTGTGTGTGTGTGTGTGTGTGTGTGTGTGTGTGTGTGCGCGTATCAGAGGTGCCCTCATTAAGCCGTGGCTCTTCACTGAGATTAAGGAGCAGAGACACTGGGACATCTCATCCTCAGAGCGTCTCCAGATCTTTCAGGATTTCACACACTTTGGATTGGAGCACTGGGGCTCGGACACACAGGGGGTGGAGAAAACGCGCAACTTCCTGCTCGAGTGGCTCTCCTTCACCTGCAGGTAATTAGGGCTCAGGGATAAAGGGTTAGGGCTTTGAGATGAAGGTTTAGGGTAAATGTTGGAGGTGAAACATGTATTATTTTCATTACTTTAAAAAGAGTGTTTAAATTAGGTGAGATTTTTGAGTGAAACTAGACTATAGTTGTTATTGCTGTTTATATGATGTGTGTGTGTGTGTGTGTGTGTGTGTGTGTGTGTGTGTGTGTGTGTGTACATACAGGTACATCCCAGTGGGACTGCTGGAGCGTGTACAGAAGATTAATGAACGTCCTCCATATTATTTGGGTCGTGATTATCTGGAGACTCTGATGGCGAGTCAGCATGTGGATGACTGGATCAGGATCAGGTGAGGGACACACACACACACACACACACACACACACACACTCCACATTGGGCCTACAGTTTTGTGGCTTTATAAACAAACTTGTGTATCTGATTTATTTTGTTCACCTATTTATTTATTTCTTCACCCTCAGTGAGATGTTGCTGGGTCCCGTGCCGAAGAACTTTAGTTTCCTGCCCAAACATAAAGCTAACGCCTATAAGTGAAGTGGAAATACAAAGCGACCTAAACACTGAAGCTAAAACAAAAAACTATTTTTTATTTTTAACGATTCTATGGAGTTTATCAGTGATTAACATCTGACTGAAATAAAGCTTTTTAAGTTTATTTTGAGGAAGAAAAAAAAAAAAAAAAGTGTGTGTTGTTTTGGTTTCATGTTTGTTTCCTGCACTCATGAGTTAGTGGCTGTGAAAAGTGAAATAGTTAAATAATTAAATAAAGGTGTTAGATTACTAAATGTTCGTTGCTTTGTTCATCAAAATGACCTGTTTTATTATCATATACTGTATAAGTTACTTCAACATTTACTCCAAGTTGCATCAGCTGTAAAAGGTACACGATTATTTATAGGTTAAAAAGTTATTATTGATTGCAAAAATTCAGTATTAATTACCATTATTAAATGTACAAATTATTAACTTTTTGTTATTAATTAATTAATTATTAATGATTACACCATTATCCAGAGCGACGTTCATTCATCTCATTTATACAACTGAGCAGTTGAGGGTTAAGGGCCTTGCTCAAGGGCCCAGCAGTGGCAGCTTGGCGGTGCTGGGATTGGAGCTCACACCCTTCCTATCAGAAGTCCAGTGTATTACCTACTAAGCTACACACACACACAGGCTTGGAAATCAATGTTGATTCAGCACTTTTAAAGTGATTCAGTGATGATTCAACGACCCTTTGCTCTCTGGAAAAGAAACCCAAACCTAAATATACATGAAACAGATAGAGATGACTCACTAAACACTGATCCTTAAACACCTGCGTTTTCATTTGGATTTGATTTTCCAGCTACTTTCTGACTGATAAAGTTTATCTCCAAAATATACCGTGTGAGATGTGCTTTTTAATGACATTTTTAAATGAAAGAGTGTGTGTGTGTGTGTGTGTGTGTGTGTGTGTGTGTGTAACAGTCATCACTGTTTTTGTTTTTTTTTGTAATCCTGTTTGTTCCAGCTCTCTGACTTGTCTCGACACTGGATGTGATAGTGATGTACTGAATGTTAAAGACCTTTTTAAATGATAAGTATCATTAAATCTCGAGTTCAGTTCCAGCACATATATAGGCTTACTGCATTTATGGGACCTGAAGAACTGTATGTTACATTATTAAGTGTAAAACTGTTAAAGTTTTTAGAAGTAGATAATAAAAGTCTACACAACCCTGTTAAAATGGCAGGTTTTTGTGATGAAAAAGTTAAATCGTGTCAGAACAAAAAAACCTCCAATACCCAGCTTGTATAAGTGTACACACCCTTTTATAACTGGGAACGTGGCAGTGTTCAGAATCAACCAATCACGTTGAAACTCGTTTTAAATACTAATTAGTGTACACCTGCCATCAATTACAGTGACTGATTAACCCCAAATAAAATCCAGCTGTTCCTATAGGATTCTCCTGACATCTTCATGGTAACATCTAACTGGAAAAGCCACGGGCCACAAAGAGCTTACAGAGCAGGTACGGGACCTCACTGCTGAAAAATATCAATCAGGAGGGGGTTAAAAGAAAATAATCCAAGGCATCAGATACACCATGGAACACTGTAAAGACAACAATCAACAAGTGGAGAAAATATGGCACGACGGTGACACTACTGAGAACAGGACGTCCTTCTAAAATTAATGAGAAGATCAGGAGAAAACTGGTCAGGGAGGCTGCCAAGATGCCTACAGCAACATTAAAATAATTACAGTAATTTCTGGTGAGTACTGGTTGCTCCCTACATGTGACAACAATCTCCAGAATTCTCCATATCTCTGGGTTATGGGGTAGGGGGGCAAGACGGAAGCCTTTTTTAAGCTAAAAAAATCATCCAATCTCCCAAAACCATGTGGAATAATGTGTTATGGTCTGATGAGACCAAAGGTCATAATACCAAAAGATATGTTTGGCAGCACAAAAAACCCCACAGCACATCACCAAAAGAACACCATCCCCACGGTGAAGCATGGTGGTGGGAGCATCATACTTTGGGGCTGTTTTTCTTCAGCTGGAACTGGGGGCCTTTGATCAGGGTGGAGGGAATCATGAACAGCTCCAAATACCAGGCAATTTTGGGGCAAAACCTTAAGACTTCTGCTAAAACCCTTAAGATGAAGAGGAATTTCACAAATCTGTGTGGTGACCTGAAGAGGGATGTGTACAGGAGATGCCCAGCCAATCTGACAGAGTTCGAATGCTTTTGCAAGGAAGAAAATAGAAATAGAAAAATAGAAATATTTTTAAGTAAAGAAAAATAAAGGGTCTGACATGATTTATCTTGGTTTCATTTTTTTTTTTTACATCATAAAAACCTGCCATTTTAACAGGGGTGTGTAAACTTTTTAGATCCACTGTATGTTACCATGCCCATAAAGTTGCGTTATTATTATTATAAGTGTAAAATTTATATCAACCCAAAGTTACATTAAGAATAAGTTACATCAACATTGAACTTGGTTTTTATTTGTAAAAGTTACTTTAACACTATCAGTTACATCGATGTTATCTGTATAGGTTACATTATAAGCTGTATTTTTTTTATATTATTAACATAAAAGGTTATAAAAAGTTAAATTATTAAATGTAATAGATTATTAACTTTAAAAGTTATTGTATTAACTAAATGTTTTTTATTAATATCATAAAATGACAGCTGCAAAAATGACATTAACTGTAACATTTATATGATTAAAAAAAATTAGTGACTATAAACATTACATTACTAACTGTAAAAAGATTTATTGTTAACTATATTAAAACTGTAAACATTACATAATTATAATCGTAAATGTTATTTTATTAGATGTAACAGAACTGTAAACATTACATTATTATATTATATTATATTATATTATATTATATTATATTATATTATATTATATTATTAACAGTACAAGTCACATTCATTTATCTTCAGTAACTGATTGATCCTGGTCAGGGTTGCAGTGGATCCAGAGCCTATCCCGGCAACAGAAGAATTCACCTCAGATAAAATGAACATTATTAACTGTAGACTGTAGGAGTTAAGCACTCAAGGCACTATGTTTCATTGTTGTGGTGTTTGTACAGGAACATCAGCAGGCTACACAGTTCTGGATGAAATGTTCCAGTAGATAAAACTCATGTGTTTGTGTCTTTTGCCACTCAGATCTCTTTATCATATCCATCACACCAACACTGTATAAAGAGCAATATTAGACTGTTTGAAAGAAGAAGGAGACCAGAACGCCGGGGTACATCTCCAAATGCAGGACATGATGAGGTGGATCATTCTAGTGAGCATGTTAACTCATCTAAAGCCATCTAATCCAGGTCCAATCTCACTATTTTCATCATCCAACACTGGAAAAACGCATCTAGACTGGTCAGCAGAGCTGGATGGAGAACAGGGTGAGGAATAAATTTTGAGTGAATACAGCAAAGGGAAAATAATGATTAATTAATGTGTAGTAAATCAAGCGTACATTAAAAGCATACTTTGTAATGCCTGATATTCCTCCACAGGACAACAGAAAGAAACAGATGGAAAAGAGTCACAAGTTGCGTTTGACTGCGACGGTGAAAGTCTGACTGTTGAATTTTCTCCAAATCAACATAGCGATCTGTACCTTCTCATAGGTAAGACCTGCTTCTAAATCATGTCTAAATTCAAAGGCTGTGTTCCAAATCATTTTTTTTTAACATCATCAGGTGGTTTGCAGTGTGTACCAGAAAAAAAACTGGCAAACAGGCAGTACTATTTCATTTAAAATGTAATAAAAATGACTAAACAGGTGTGGAGCAGGTAGTTAGTGGTATAAAAGCCCCAGTTACCTGCTCAGGTGTGTGTGGATCAAAGAAGAAAATCTTTCATGTTAAGGCTGTATGGGAATATTCAGGTACATCAAGTAAATATGTTTAATCATGTATATGCCTTTACTGAAGCCATTAAGAGTTGTTTTTTTCAATATATATATATATATATATATATATATATATATATATATATATATATATATATATATATATATATATATATATATATATATATTTATTTACTTTATTATTTGTTAAGTTTCCACTGCAGATAGATTTAAGATTTAACAGTATTTATGCTTATATTAAGTTATTGAGACTCACATTTAACCCATGTAAACTGTATAAACTGTCAAGCGGAAATATAAGATTATTTAAAAATTCTAAAAATTCACAAAAATGCTCTGCTCTCATGGATATCAAACAATTGCAAACACAACACAGGTTTATCCAAAAAAAAATCTTTGTTAAATATAGGTGTTCAACAATTATTGGCACCCTTTTAGTCAACACTTTGTGCTGCCTCCCTTTACCAAGATAACAGCTCTGAGTCTTCTCCTATAATGCCTGATGAGGTTGGAGAATACATGGCAAGGGATCTGAGACCATTCCTCCATACAGAATCTCTCCAGATCCTTCAAATTTCGAGGTCCACGCTGGTGGACTCTCCTCTTCAGTTCACCCCACAGGTTTTCTATGGGTTTCAGGTCAGGGGACTGGGATGGCCAGGGCAGGACTTTGATTTTGTGGTCAGTAAACCATTTTTGTGTTATTTTGATGTATGTTTTGGATCATTGTCCTGCTGGAAGATCCAACCACGGCCCATTTGAAGCTTTCTGGCAGAGGCAGTCAGGTTTTTATTTAATATCTGTTGATATTTGATAGAGTCCATGATGCCATGTATCCTAACAAAATGTCCAGGTCCTCTGGCAGAAAAACAGCCCCAAAACATTAAAGAGTCACCACCATATTTAACCGTGGGCATGAGGTACTTTTCCATATGGCTACCTCTCTGTGTGCTCCAAAACCACCTCTGGTGTTTATTGCCAAAAAGCTCTATTTTGGTTTCATCTGACCATAGAACCCGATCCCATTTGAAGGTCCAGTAGTGTCTGGCCAACTGAAGACGCTCGAGTTTGTTTTTGGATGAGAGTAGAGGCTTTTCACTTGAAACCCTTCCAAACAACTTGTGGTGATGTAGGTGACTTCAGATTGTAGTTTTGGAGACTTTCTGACCCCAAGACGCAACTAACTTCTGCAGTTCTCCAGCTGTGATCCTTGGAGATTTTTTGGCCACTCGAACCATCCTCTTCACAGTGCGTTGAGACGATATAGACACACGTCCAATTCCAGGTTCATAACATTTCCAGTTGACTGGAACTTCTTAATTATTGCAATATAATATATGTAATATATAAGATAATTTAAACAACAGCTAAATATAAATATAATAACTATAATAATTTTGATAATAGTTGATACTGAATATGCTCTGAATTCATTGGCTAATTCAAGCACCATTCTTGAGGTTAATATGGGTGTGTTAGTATGAGTAGGAAAAACACTATGCTTTCTTAATCAAACAAAACAAAACAAACAACAATTTTTTTGTCAGTGTTTTCTCATCCTGCTGTGTGTGTGTGTGTGTGTGTGTGTGTGTGTGTGTGTGTGTGTGTGTGTGTGTGTGTGTGTGTGTGTGTGTGTGTGTGTGTGTGTGTGTGTGTGTGTGTGTGTGTGTGTGTGTGTGTGTTTAATTGCGTGTGTGTGTGTGTGTGTTTAATTGCGTGTGTGTGTGTGTGTGTTTAATTGCGTGTGTGCATTATTATGACTTGAAGACAATGTGACAGATTAGGAGGCATTCATGTGCATTACTGTATCTTGTGATCTTGGTAAGGGAAGAAGTGATCTGATAAAGTTCGAATTGGGACACTTACTCACTAACACACACTAACACACACTGACACACACTAATACAGAGTACACAGTACACTAACAGTCACTAATACATACTAACACACACTGATGCACCCCTACAGTAATAATCACAATGCCAGAACACCATCCTCGCGTGCCCTTATACCATCTCCACTTCATCCCTACACTGCCCCAATACCATCTCCACCTCATGCCCAAAGAACCCCAATATCGTACCTACCTTGTCTCCTCAGGATCCCAATACCTTCCCCACACTGTGAACACAGGTCCCCACACTTCATTCCCACAGGACCCTAACACCATCCACATCTCATACCTGCAAGGCCACAACACCACCCCCACCTTGTCCCCACAGAACCCCAGGGCCCCAAAACTGTTCCCACATCATCCTTGCAGGCCCCTCAAACTTACCCCACTCTGTCCATACACCAACACCATGCCTCAACACCATCCACAGCTCATATCTGTGTGCCCCAACACTGTCCCCACCTCATCCCAGTGTGCCTTAGCACCAACACAATCCACACCTCATACTCATGTGCCCCAACACCATAAGGATGGCAAGATGGTACCGTACCCAAGACAGCCTGTTGCAGCAGCTCCGTACAGTGTGTTACATTTTTGTTCTGTTTTTGTTAAGTGTAGTCTTAGTCTTAAGTCCAGTTGTTAAGTAAGTGTCCATCGTTTGTATCTCATTCATAGTTATCTGTCTAGTGTTTTGTGTTTAGTACTAAACAATACCAAGATGGATGCTGAACACATTGTTTACGCTTGAGAACAGCTTATCGTGCTGCATGAGCTGGCTCTATCACCCAGTGACGTGATTCAGTTCCCGGAGGACCTGAGAGGAACAGAGCCAGAGTGAAACGAAGAACAGTGAAACAGTGGGGGCCTTGCTTTTCACCATACCATTTGTTGTTAACCATTTGGCCCGCACTGTTTCGTTTGCACCTTGCAGACATCGAGCTGTTGGCAGTGGGTATGCGCCCATACTACTTCCTGAGAGAATTCTCACGTCGTTGTTGTTGTTGTTGTTGTTTACATTCCTCCCTCCACGGTGCCACACGCAGCGTGTGACGTCATCCACTCCGCCACTGCTAAAATACTGACACAGCTCCCAAATGTTTTTCTGGCTATATCCGGAGACGTTAGTCATGTTTCACGTCAATCTCGTCCACACTTCCCACTTTTCACCAGTTCGTAATTTGCTCAATAAGAGACAACAGAACATTGGACTTATTGTATGCAAACATTAAGAATGCATACAACTCTACTGCTTTTCCCCCACTTGGCAGATCTGAAACCGCTTACCCCATGCTACACATATAAAGCAGTTGAGATACTAGAATAATAAGCTTGGAAAGCACAGAATGGAAGGCACTCCTTGACCCACATGGTGTGGACATCAACAGCATGAGTGACTGCATCACAGGGTACATCATTTTTTAGAAGAAGCCTTTATTTATCACATATACATTACATTCTTTTTTTCACATATCCCAGCTTGTTAGGAAGTTGGGGTCAGAGCACAGGGTCAGCCATGATATGGCACCCCTGGAACAGAAAGGGTTAAGGGCCTTGCTCAAGGGCCCAACAGTGACAGCTTGGCAGTGCTGGGATTTGAACCCCCAACCTTCTGATCAGTAACCCAGAGCCTTAACCATGAGCTAAAGGACTCGCTCCGTTCTTGGCCCTGTCTGGCATCCAGCATGGTCACTACAAGCACATCACAGAAGTCCTACAGTCCAGAAAGCTCTAAATTTAAAGGCTGTTTTGGTTTGCAGGTGATTTGCAGTGTGTACCAGAAATAAAACTGGGCAAACAGGCAGTATTATTAGTTTGTTATAAAAGCCTCAGTTAAAAATCATTCATGTTAAGGCTGTTTCGAAATATTCAGGCACATCCGGTCACTGGCAGTCTTCAAACAAGTTCTAAAGACCTACCTCTTCCAGAAGTACTTAAATTAGCACTTTAATTTTAAAATATTGTGTTGTCTGTGTGTTTTTCTTACTATATAACCTCCCCAACACAGTTTTTGACTGATGGTATTCTTAGTTCATGACCTAGTGAACCAGTATCAGGATGTATTTACTGATAGAGACTTCAAAGCACTTCTGTAAGTCACTCTGGATAAGGGCGTCTGCCAAATACCATAAATGTAAATGTACCTAAGATACCGATTACTTGCATGTCTATGTGCCCGGTAACCGATATGCAGAACCCATATTTATTTATTGTTTTACTTCTGTTTTTGACACAATGATAATAAACACCACTGAACTGAATAAACCGTTTTATTTATAACGATTTTGTCAGTTTCACTTCCTCCTTGCGTACAAAACAAAACAACTCTTCTTTATACACCAATAAATAGAGGGGTCTGAAAGAGAGCAGTAAATAAAAAATAAAGTGCACTGTCACTAAAATGTCTTTTTTTTTTTAAATAAAAGCTTTGATGAGGTAAACAAACAGGTAAAAACAAATAAAATACATAAAAATAATTCTAAAAAATAAACAAAAAAACTGATGGAAAAAAAAACAACAAAACAGATGCAGTGCTGCAATGGCGGTCCTGTGCGCAATTCAAAACCGCCCACAAGACGGCGCTATTTATCGGTGGATCCGATATTACAAAACCGATATCCGATTATAGAAAAATTCTTAAATATCGGGAAAACATTTATACATTTTTGACTACATTTTAACTACATTTATACTTTGCACATTATCTGCCTACCTCAGATTGTCTACATTTATCTTTTACTCACCGTCACTTTATTACCTGGACACTATATTTCACCTGACACTTTATTCCATATGGCATTGTATGCATATACCTTACTTCTTAATGTATAGATCAGTGTGTCTTGTTAGTATTTGGTGTCTATAATGCCATGTGTAATAGACATTTCCATTTACATTGTTACTGTAAATGTGTAATGTCTGTAATTGTCTACTGTGACAAAACAATTTCCCTCAGGGATCAATAAAGTACTCTATCTATCTATCTATCTATCTATCATATCACCATGCAACACCATCTGCACCTTATGTCTGCATGCTCTAACACCGTCCCCGCTCTGTCCATGCACGGCCCCAACAGACCGATCATCTTCTCTCCAGTCATCACAGAGCTACTACTGGCTGACACTTTACTGAAACAGAATAAAGACCTAGAGGTTAACCAGTTGCAATTTACTCTACTTGTTTCTTCATTTAGATGACAAGCCTCTGGTTTCCCTCAGACAGCTGCTGCAGGAGTGCAGTCATGTGGAACTCCAGCCCACCTCACTGATCAGAATCTACTACACAGGCTGCTACCTGCAGGACTGGGTGAGATTTTATATCCTTTAACATTTAAAGTATGTATTTTGATGTAATGCATGCAGTGAACAGTATACCGTCTTCTCTTTAGGTTGGGCAAAACACACAGTACTCAGTGAAACTGGGCTTCTCTATTAGAACCCTGAACGAGGACAATGTTACACCTGAAACCTGCCCATCGTCCACATCTGGACCCCATCTACAGGTTCCTGCAGTTACATGTGGAAGTAAGGATGTCATCGTGAAGCTGCCGGCTAATGAGCTGAAATATGCACAAATCATAGGTAGGTTATAACATTTAATAAATATTCAATTTAAACAACTGTAACAATGTTCTTTGTTATTGAAGACAAAAGGTACTGTAGATGTGGTGCAGACATTTTAAAAATAATGTCTAATGTCCAAATTTTTGTATGTTGCTATACCAGTTGGAGTACATCTATAATTATCTGAAAGAAAAATAAGACAGAAAAAATGTCCTACATCACAACAGGGTACATCTATATACAAATCTATATACAAATCTATATACAAATCTATATACAAATCTATAGTGGACTGTAGCTAGTCAGCTAGTTAAAACCTAAATTAAAAATGGATATTCTTAAGATTCTAATGGACTACTTAATGTAATTTTGACATATGGAAAAGTACCTCATGCCCACGGTTAAATATGGTGGTGGCTCTTTAATGTTTTGGGGCTGTTTTAATGTTTTTCTGCCAGAGGACCTGGACATTTTGTTAGGATACATGGCATCATAGACTCTATCAAATATCAACAGATATTAAATGACTGTCCTGACAGTCATTTAATATCTGACTGTCTCTGCCAGAAAACCTGCCTGTCTCTGCCAGAAAGCTTCAAATGGGCCGTGGTCGGATCTTCCAGCAGGACAATGATCCAAAACATACATCAGAATCAACACAAAAATGGTTTACTGACCACAAAATCAAGGTCCTGCCCTGACCATCCCAGTCCCCTGACCTGAACCCCATAGAAAACCTGTGGGGTGAACTGAAGAGGAGAGTCCACCAGCGTGGACCTTGAAATGTGAAGGATCTGGAGAGATTCTGTATGGAGGAATGGTCTCAGATCCCTTGCCATGTATTCTCCAACCTCATCAGGCATTATAGGAGAAGACTCAGAGCTGTTATCTTGGCAAAGGGAGGTAGCACAAAGTATTGACTAAAAGGGTGGCAATAATTGTTGCACATCTATATTTAAAAAGGTTTTATTTATATATATATATAATTTTTTTTTGTGATTTTTTTAAACAAAAGATCAAAAGGTTTAAAAAAAAAAAAAAAAAAAAAAAACATAACCTCAGACAGCCAGCTCTAGGAAGAGTCCTGGTGGTTCCAAACTTCTTCAATTTCACAACGATGAAGCCCACTGTGCTCCTGGGAACATTAAAAGTTTTAGAAATGGTTTTATAACCTTGCCTAGATCTATGTCGTTGATTGTGGAGGTCTATGGAGAGTTCTTTGGACTTCATGGTTTGGATTTTGGTCTGAAATGCAAAATGTGAATTTTTTTAACGTTATACACACAAGTGTGTACCTTTCTAAATCATGTCCAATGAACAGAATTTGCTACAGATGGACTCAAAAAATTTCTGAAAACATGTTTTTGCTTTAGCGTTACGGATTATTGTGTGTAGATTAATGGCCAAAAGGGTTTGAATACTTTCTGAACCCACTGTATATCATGTTAGGACAGGTCTTGCTAAGGTGGTGAGTTTCATTTTCTCAAGGTTTGACCTGCAGCGTCCAGCGATCAATCTGTTAATAACGTACTGTAATATAATCCACTGGCTTGGCACCATGTGATATGTTTAGATATTATATTATTCCTTTCATTTTCCAGAGCTGGATACACCATCACTGGGAGAGAGGGATACGTCTAAAGAACCTGGTTTAACACAAGAGAGAACTAAAGATTTCCTGGTTATTATTGTGATCGACCCCAGAATCAAGGTAACAATAACTTTTGAGACAATTTTCCAACTGGAAAACCCCTTTAAT
Source organism: Cranoglanis bouderius (assembly GCA_023630585.1). Lineage (NCBI taxonomy): Eukaryota > Metazoa > Chordata > Actinopteri > Siluriformes > Cranoglanididae > Cranoglanis > Cranoglanis bouderius. Next base: position 23,261,093 of record CM042545.1, on the reverse strand, counting down.
AGTGTTTATTAAGTATCATTAGCAAAATAACTATTTCACTATACCAGCAAAGTCATAGAGCATTTCATGTAGTGCATGTAAATTTGAGCATAATGCTTTAACAACCTGAAAAATTCTTGATTTGCAGCTAAATAACCAAAATCAATATCAGAAACATCAATAATTATTGCAAGTATAGTAATTAGAGTAGTGTAAACCAAAACTCAAATAACACTAATAATCACTATTGCACATGCAGGAACCTCGACTTAAATACAAGTTAGGATTATGCAATATAGATTTAGTGGTCTAAATAATAGACCACGGAATCTAATAAAATTGGTCACACAATATTACAGGACTGTGCAAAAGTTTTAGACGCATGCAAAGAAATGCTGTAGAGCAAAGATGCCTTCAAAATAATGACATTAAATGTTTCTACATTTAAAAAATAAATAAAATAAAGAGCAGTAAACAGTAGTACATGAAACAAAGTCAATATCTGGTGTGACAAAAAATTCAAATTAAAATAAAAATAAAAATAAAAATAGTAGTCTCCGGTACAATGTGTGCAGTTTTATAAGGAAATGAGCTGGTAAGTTTTATTGAGCATCTTGCAGAACCAGACACAGTTCTTCTGGACACTTTGACTTTCGCACTCGCTTCTTATTTCTGCAGTGAAACCCAGCAGCCTTCATTGTGTTTACTGTCTGAAAAGTGTCTCTTACGTAATATGCTGCTTTCTTTAATGACATACAAACATTTTTCTGTAACATTTAATTTTGTGCTAGAAAATTAATGTTTGGGAATCTAAAATGTTTTTTGTACCGACTTGATAATGTAGACATCATAAAATAAAAAAACTAAGGGTGCCTAAAACTTTTGCACAGTCCTGTACACTGCCCCGAAATTCAGTGATATTTACTCTGATTATATTACATTACCAAACGTATAACTTACATTAGACAAATCTATGTATATTTAATTATATTTATTAGGGATGCCAAAAAAATATAATCTCCAAAAAAGGCACTTTCAGTTTTCAGCTGAAATTTCTGACCTAATCAAATTAAATAGGCCTACAGTGAATTGTCAAATCTAACACTAGTGTGCAACACACACACACATACACGTATGTGGAATGTGAACTTGACCCTCGAACCTGAGTGGGCAAAAGCCATGAGCTAGTGATGGCCCCTATTCAGTTAGTTTGGTTATTTGGTTGAGTTTTTGAAAGTGCACTGAAAGGGCTCTGCGAATCCTCCCATTGCTTTACAACCATCTAATGGCTTGTTTCTATTGGCTGGTGATGCACACAGGTGGTGTGCAGCATTCCGCAAACGTCAGCTGGTCAATCTGCCAGCCACCCCAAAAGTGCTACTTTGCCCATTAACCTGAGCTCACCTTCAAAAGAATTCGCAAGCAGGGAGCTGGCACGTCAGTTTTGCCTAAAATATTCTCCACAAAGCTACGTCTAAGATACATTTAATATGGCAAACATTCAGCTTGTTCAGTGTGTTGAGTGCAGGATGTTTAGTCATTCTTCCTCCAAGGTTAGTAATAGCTTTATGTGTATATTAGTTAGCTTTCTGATGGAGAAGATTGCAGCATTAGGGGTGCACATCCAGACTCTAGAGAGGGTATGTGAGAGCGAGAGCAGCGTAGTTTCTGTAGGGGTGCCTTAAGTGGAGATAGCAATCCCCCAACTCCAGCATTAGAGTTCTCACAGCAGTGTGAATGGGTGACGACTCCGTGGCATAATTGCAAAGCCAAAGCTAACGCTAAGGCTCACCTACAAGAGCACCACTCCTCTCCGCTTCACGTGTCTAACAGGTTTGCTCTCCACAGTGAAGCACTCGTTGACAAACCTGAAAGTGCTCTGGTTATAGGAGACTATCTTACAGCACATGAAATTAGCCAGGCCTTTGGGCGCTCCAGCAGCATTAGTTAGGTGTATACCGGGACCCAGGGCACCAGACATAGCAGGTATCTTAGGGTCTTAGGCAAGCATAGTTTTTCAAAGGTAGTTTTTCAAATAGGAGGTTACTAAGAGTAACATTGTAGAGGTGTGTAAAGTAGCGAAGGCGATGTCTGATGCAGTAGTATGTGCTGGCGCTATCCCAACGTGGCATGGCGTACAGCAGGTTATGGTCACTGAACTGCTGGATGTCCAGGTGGTGCTCCGAAAACAATGTGGGCTTTATAGATAATTGGAATAGTTTTGAGGGTGAGGCTGGCCTGCGGGACGGTATCCATCCAACTCGGGAAGGTGCTGCTCTCATTTCTTGCAGTGTAGCTCATAGTCTCAGAATAGGCCTAGTTAATCGGTGACAATCCAGAGCCAAGGCCAGGGAGCAGACAAGCAGGCTAAACTGACCGCCTGCTAGCTGCACTGAGTTATCACTCAGGTTTCACCGTATCGAGACTGTGTCTGTTCCCCGAGCTAAACAAAAATGTAGAAATACTCAGAAAGTTTGTTTTAGTAACCTACAGTGCCCTCCACTAATATCGGCCCCCTTGATAAATGTGAGCAAAGAAGGCTGTGAAAAATTGTCTTTAGTGTTTAACCTTTTGGTATTTTGTTAAGAAAATTCACAAAAATACTCTGCTCTCATGGATATCAAACAATTGCAAACACAACACAGGTTTATAAAAAAAAATCTGTTAAATATAGGTGTGCCACACTTATTGGCACCCCTATGAATTCATATGAGAAAAGGGTTATATTCCCATTAATATTTAACATTTTTTTAGTACATCTTGGTGACTAGGAACAGGAAATTGTTCAACCATGACTTCCTGTTTCACAGGGGTATAAATATGAGATAACACATAGGCCAAATTCCCTTAGTCATTCATAGCAATGGGTAAGACCAAGGAATATAGCTGTGCTGTGCGGCAAAATGTTGAGCTTCACAAAATGGGAAGTGGCTATAAGAAAATAGTACAAGCATTGAAAATGCCCATTTCCAATGGCCTTTTTTTTCAATGCCCATTTTCAATTTTCTACCTGAGGGAATGGACAGCTTCCATTCATTGAGTCAACTATGAATTCTACATCATATCAAAGAGTGCTTGAAGATAATGTGAGGTCATCCATGAAGTTGAACCAAAAGTGGACCTTTCAACATCCACAACATTTTTTTCTGAAGGCCTTACAGAACATTTTAGATCCTGGCATGATGACACTACACACCTCAATAACAAAGGGAACACCAGACACTAGATATGAGAGGGGTATAAATAAGACAGCTCCAGCTGCACTCCCTAAGCAGGTTCTAATCACTGGCACCCAATCTTAAACACCTGATTCTAATCTTATGGATTTGAAGGTGTGATAAATGAAGGGGTGTACTTACTTTTTCCATGTGACTGATCTGTTTTTTGTTAATTTAAATTGTTACAATTACTAAAAAATGTCAATTTTATGCTATATGATAGAGTGTATCACCTTTATTAATAGGCACTGTTTGAAAGAGGATCAAATGTTTGCCTGTCCAAATATGTAAAAAAAAACAAAATAAAAACATTTCCATGGGGTGTACTTTTTTTCACATAGCTGTATGTTCATACCTACATAGGAATAATATTTATAAAATCTATCAGTCGGGATTTAGGCCTCACCATAGCACAGATACAGCGCTGGTTAAAGTGGTAAATGACCTACTACTTACCTCTGATCAGGGTTGTGTCTCCTTGCTTGTGTTGCTTGACCTTAGTGTAGCTGTTGACACTATTGATCATACTATTCTCCTTGATAGACTAGAAAATATTGGTGTTAAGGGAACGTCTCTCTCCGGGCTCAGGTCTTATTTGACTGATTGTTATCAGTTGGTGGTGCGTCACAAAGTTCTGTTTTAGGCCCACTGCTGTTTTCTCTATTTATGCTACCTCTGGGTAAAATTATTCGTACACATGGTATTAGAGTCCACTGTTATGTTGATGACACACAGTTCAGCAAAGCAAACAGCTTAATAAAGCTGATGAATGTGTAAAGGACATTAGACACTGGATACTGAATAACTTCCTCTTACTTAATTAAGCTTTGCTGAAATTCTGCCTTACTCCCGAGCCTTCCTCTGTACACATACACACTGGGTTCTATGGTGTCCTTTAGTTTTGAGCTAAAATTGGCTTTCTTGGCCTACTGAATGGTGCTGGCACATACTACCATATAAATTGTTTTTATTGCTGTTAATTGATGTTAAGCCTAACTAATGCTAAGCTTAACTTATGTTTCTTTCCTACCAGGACCATGCTGGACTTGTGCTGCAGTACACTGATGTAAAAAATGAACTGTATACAGCAAAAGTATTTTGTACTCGGTATCATACTAAACCTCGATCAAAAAGAGAAACAGAGGACCTCACTTCCACTTCCTCAATTTGTTCAATTACTACTACTCTCAGTGCAACAACCAATGCACCAACCTCCACAGTACCTACACCAATAAGCTGCACAAGTAATGAGATTTCTACTACTAAAAGTGAAACAGGAACTATATCATTAGCAACTCAAGCAGAGACGAGCTCACCACTTGTAACTACTACTCTTGGTGCTACAACCGATTCACCGACCATCACAGTACCTCCAACAACAAGCTGCACAGGTACTGAGATTTCTACCACTGAAAGTGAAACAACAATCCCATCATTAGAATCTCCTGCAGAGATGACCTCACTACCTGCAACTTCTAATAATTTTCATGCAAGAACATCCACAGTTCCAACAACAACAAGCAGCACAAGTACTAAGGTTTCTACCACTAAAAGTGAAACAAGAACCACATCAGTAGCAACATCTGCAAAGATGACCTCAATACTTGCAACTGCTATTGGTCTTAGTGCATCAAATGATGAAACAACCTCCACAGTACCTACACCAACAAGCTGCACAAGTACTGAGATTTCAACCACTGAAAATGAAACAAGAATCACATCATTAGCAAGGCCCACAGAGACAACCTCACTACCTGAAATGTCTACTACTCTTGATGCAACAACCAATTCACCAACCACCACAGTACCTACAACAGCCAGCAGCACAATTATGGAGGTTTCTACCACTGGAAGTAAAACAAGTACTACATCAACAACTACAACTGCAGAGACAAGTTCACTAGCTCCAACTACTACCACTCTTGATGGAACAACCGATTCACTGACCACCACAGTACCTACAACAACAAGCTGTACAGGTATTGAGATTTCTACCACTGAAAGTGAAACAAGAACCACACTATTAGCAACTGCTGTAGAGATAACCTCACTACCTGCAACTTATATTATTCTTCATGCAACAACTTCCACAGTACCTACAGAAACAAGCAGCACAAGTACTAAGGTTTCTACCATTAAAAGTGAAACAATAACTACATCAGCAGCAATTCCTCTAAGAACAAGCTCAGTAACTGCAACTACTGCTACTCTTGGTACAACAACTGATGCAACAACCTCCACAGTACCAACAACAACAAGCAGCACAAGTACTAAGGTTTCTACCAGTAAAAGTGAAACAAGAACCACATCAGCAGCAACATCTGAAAAGATTAACTCAATACTTGCAACTTTTACTACTCTTGGTGGAACAACTGTTGCAGCAACCTCCCCAGTACCTACAACAACCAGCAGCACAATTACTGAGGTTACTACCACTGAAAATGAAACAAGTACTACATCATCAACAACTCCTGCAGAGACGAGCTCACTAGATCTAACTACTACTACTCTTATTGCAGCAACTGATTCAATAACCACCACAGTACCTACAACAACAACAAGCTGCACAAGTACTGAGATTTCTACCACTGAAAGTGAAACAAGAACCACATCATTAGCAACTCCTGCAGAGATTACCTCACTGCCCGCAACTTCTAATACTCATCATGCAACAACTTCCACAGTACCTACACAAACAAGCAGCACAAGTAATGAGTTTTCTACCAGTAAAAGTGAAACAATAACCACAACAGAAGCAACCCCTGCAAAGATTAACTCACTAGCTGCAACTTTTATTGCTTTTGGTGGAACAACTGTTGCAACAACCTCCCCAGTACCTACAACAACCAGCAGCACAATTACTGAGGTTACTACCACTGAAAATGAAACAAGTACTACATCATCAACAACTCCTGCAGAGACAAGCTCACTAGATCTAACTACTACTACTCTTATTGCAACAACCAATTCACCAACCACCACAGTACCTACAACAGCCAGCAGCACAATTACGGAGGTTTCTACCACTGAAAATGAAACAAGTACTACATCATCAACAACTCCTGCAGAGACAAGCTCACTAGCTTCAACTACTACCACTCTTGGTGCAACAACCAATTCACTGACCACCACAGTACCTACAACAACAAGCTGTACAGGTATTGAGATTTCTACCACTGAAAGTGAAACAAGAACCACACCATTAGCAACTGCTGCAGAGACAACCTCACTACCTGCAACTTCTATTACTCTTCGTGCAACAACTTCCACAGTACCTACAGAAACAAGCAGCACAAGTACTAAGGTTTCTACCACTAAAAGTGAAACAAGAACCACATCAGCAGCAACATCTGCAAAGATGACCTCAATACCTGCAACTGCTATTAGTCTTAGTGCATCAAATGATGAAACAACCTCCACAGTACCTACACCAACAAGCAGCACAAGTAATGAGTTTTCTACCAGTAAAAGTGAAACAATAACCACAACAGAAGCAACCCCTGCAAAGACTAACTCACTAGCTGCAACTTTTATTGCTTTTGGTGGAACAAATGTTGCAACAACCTCCCCAGTACCTACAACAACCAGCAGCACAATTACTGAGGTTACTACCACTGAAAATGAAAGAAGTACTACATCATCAACAACTCCTGCAGAGACGAGCTCACTAGATCTAACTACTACTACTCTTATTGCAACAACTGATTCAATAACCACCACAGTACCTACACCAATAAGCAGCACAAGTAATGAGTTTTCTACCAATAAAAGTGAAACAAGAACTACATCAGCAGCAATGTCTGCAAATATGTCCTCAATACCTGCAACTGCTGTTGGTCTTAGTGCATCAAATGATGAAACAACCTCCACAGTACCTACACCAACAAGCTGCACAAGTACTGAGATTTCAACCACTGAAAGTGAAACAAGAATCACATCATTAGCAAGTCCCACAGAGACAACTTCACTACCTGAAACTTCTACTACTCTTGATGCAACAACCGATACACCAACCACCACAGTACCTACAACAGCCAGCAGCACAATTACGGAGGTTTCTGCCACTGAAAGTGAAACAAGTACTACATCAACAACATCAACAACAACTCCTGCAGAGACAAGCTCACTTGCTTCAACTACTACCACTCTTGATGGAACAACCGATTCATTAACCACCACAGTACCTACAACAACAAGCTGCACAGGTACGGAGATTTCTACCACTGAAAGTGAAACAAGAACCACACCATTAGCAACTCCTGCAGAGACAAGCTCACTAGCTTCAACTACTACCACTCTTGGTGCAACAACCGATTCATTAACCACCACAGTACCTACAACAACAAGCTGCACAGGTACAGAGATTTCTACCACTGAAAGTGAAACAAGAACCACACCTTTAGCAACTCCTGCAGAGACAAGCTCACTAGCTTCAACTACTACCACTCTTGGTGCAACAACCGATTCATTAACCACCACAGTACCTACAACAACAAGCTGTACAGGTACGGAGATTTCTACCACTGAAAGTGAAACAAGAACCACACCATTAGCAACTGCTGCAGAGACAACCTCACTACCTGCAACTTCTATTTCTTTTCGTGCAACAACTTCCACAGTACCTACAGAAACAAGCAGCACAAGTACTAAGGTTTCTACCACTAAAAGTGAAACAAGAACCACATCAGCAGCAATGTCTGAAAAGATGGCCTCAGTACCTGCAACTGCTATTAGTCTTAGTGCATCAAATGATGAAACAACCTCCATAGAACCTACAAAAACAAGCAGCACAAGTAATGAGTTTTCTAACAGTAAAAGTGAAACAAGAACCACACTGGCAGCAAGCTCTGCAAAGACAATCTCATTACCTGAATCCCCTACTACTCCTGTTGTGAACAATGCAACAGCTAACACTATGACAACTGCTAAAGCAATTTCTACAAGCCCTCTAACACCACTAGTTGCATCCACAACATCAGCCGCAAATAAGTTAACTACTGGACCTTTTGACAACTTTTGGGGTTTTAATGATTTTCCAACTGGTTCTTACATGCAAGATGCAGCAAGCAGCACAACTGCTACAAATTCTTTAACTACTGATACAATCATTAGTACATCTTCAGCACCTTTTACAACAATTACTATTGCATGGCCCTTTTCGGAAACAGCAGCCACATCCACCGAAACTCCATCAGGTGTGTTTACTACAACAGCTACTGATGCAACAACCTCCACAGCCTCTAGAACAACAAGCAGCACCAGTACTGAGATTTCTACCACTAAGGCTGAAACAAGAGCCACATCAGCAGTAACCTCTGCAAAGACAACCTCAGTACCTGAATCCCCTACTACTCCTGTTGTGAACAGTGCAACAACTAAAGCTATAACAACTGCTAAAGCAATTTCTACAAGTCCTCTAACACCACCAGTCGCATCCACAACAGCAGCTGCAACTACTGGACCTTTTGACAACTTTTGGGGTTTTAATGATTTTCCAACTGGTTCTTACATGCCAGATGCAGCAAGCAGCACAACTGCTACAAATTCTTTAACTACTGATACAATCATTAGTACATCTTCAGCACCTTTTACAACAATTACTATTGCATGGCCCTTTTCGGAAACAGAAGCCACATCCACCGGAACTCCATCAGGTGTGTTGACTACAACAGCTACTGTGCAACAACATCCACAGCATCTAGAACAACAAGCAGCACCAGTACAGAGATTTTTTACCACTAAATCTGTACCACATCAGCAGTAACCTCTGCAAAGTCGACTTCAGGACCTGTCACTTCTACTACTCATAGTGCAACAACTACAACAGATTCAACAACAGCTACAGTAAGTTCCACCATGTCACCAGTAACAGCTGCAGCTGCAACCACTACCACTGAATCAGCAACCAGACTAGCAGCATCCACTGTCACTGCATCTATGCCTGAAATGACTACTACACTAGCTTAATTAATTAATTAATTACTAAACTACTGGATTTTCAACTGCTGTCAAAATAATTAATCAACAATATCTCCAGCAGCTGTAACAGACACATGTACTGCACCAAAACTACTTCAACTGCAAAGATTACTTAGCTAAAACTACTACAGTTCTTGTTGCCGGAACACTGCCAATAAGAAGAAGCAGCACAATTTCTAGATTTACACCACTAAATCTGAAACAACAACCACACTAGCAGTCATTTTCTCAAGAGAACAACATTCAAACAGCATATTCTCAGTATTTAATATAACTGTGATCCTACGAGTACATGAAGGACCACCTGTGTGAGTTTTCTCATTAGTGGAACTAGTGGAGAATATGTGTGTTCATTCTGTCCAAGTAGAAATAGGAACTCATTACCTTGTGACTATAACTCAAATAGGAACGTCACCATGTGGGTACCCTATAAAGGAACCCCATTCATCCTCTGTCTATGTCCATCAACCCAAGTGACCCTGCATTGATACACACTTCTACTTCTATACTGTATGTTCCGGACCACCAGAGCGGTTTAATTTGAAACTAGTATAAGCCGCATATCAAGGTAATCATGAATGGTTTGTACTAACCCCATTTCCATAAAAGTTGGGATTTTTTCTAAAATGCAATAAAAACAAAGTCTTGAAACTTTAATTAACTGACAAAAGTACAAAGAAAAGATATTCAATGTTTTCACTGACCAACGTAATTGTATTTTGTAAATATAAACAAATTTTGAATTTGATGCCTTCAACACACACACAAAAAAGTTGGGACAGAGGCATGTTTACCGCTGTGTTACATCACCCTTCCTTTTAATGACACTTTTTAATGGTTTGGGAACTGAGGATACTTGTTGCAGTTTAGCAAGTGGAATTTTTGCCCATTCTTGCTTGATACAAGACTTCAGCTGCTCAACAGTCCTTGGTTACCATTGAGGCCTGGCATTGTCCTGCTGAAATAACCATGGACTTCCTGGGAAAAGACGTTGCCTTTATGGCAGCATATGTCTCTCTAAAATCCCAATATACGCCTCCGCGTCAGTGGTACCTTCACACATATGCAAGTCACCCATGCCGTGGGCACTGATGCACCCCCATACCATCACAGATTCTGGCTTTTGCACCTTTTGCTTATAACAGTCTGGTTGGTCTTTTTCATCTTTGGCACAGAGAACTCAACGTCCGTTTTTCCTGAAAACAAGCTGAAACGTGGACTCATCTGACCACAGCACACGTTTCCACTGCCTTTCAGTCCATCTGAGATGAGCTCAGGCCCAGAGAACTCGCCGGCGTTTCTGCATAGAGTTCATGTGTGGCTTCCTCCTCGCGTAATAGAGTTTCGGGTCGCATTTCTGGATGCAGCGGCGGACTGTGTTAAGTGACAACAGTTTTCCGAAGACGATTTCTCAGGCAATGTCATCTGAGGGCTCGACAGTCACACACATTAAACAGTGTTTTCCGGCCTTGCCTTTTATGAAATGAGATTTTTCCGGACTCCCTGAATCTTTTCACAATATTATGCACTGTAGATGGTGAGAGACCTAAATACTTTGCAATCTTGCATTGAGCAATGTTCTTCTTGAACTGACTGACAATTGTACTTTTTTCAGTTACTTTGTACTTTTTTCAGTTAATTAAAGTTTCAAGAGACTCGACCAATCACAGATTTTTGTTTTTATTGCATTTTAGAAAAAATCCCAACTTTTCTGGAAAAGGGGTTGGTAATATGCCATGATAGATTCCATCAAACAATAACAAAAAGCACTTAAAATGCAGACACTGTGTTTATTGAGGCTGAGGATCACTCACTTGTTGACACAGATCACATGGTGAGCAATGAAGAAACATTTATCTATAAAATCACTGATGTAGAATACACTGATGTAGAATACACACCAAGAAACAGTGCAGGGTTCTAAAAATTCAATACTAAAATCGTCCAAGTCTTCCCTGTAACATGTCAACTATGGTCCCAATTAAACTGACTGAAGCTCATGGTCTTACTTTCTGCCTTGGATTACCCCTGAACTGCCATTGCCCTGAATACCTCTCCCTTGACTTTGATACTCTGTGTGATTTTCCCTCTGGTTCTGCTACTGTTCCTGCTGCGTATGACCTCCATACTGTGTATGACCTGGAACTGTTTGTGACTTACATTTATTGGAATGCTGCCGTATTGTTTATTAAACCTGTGTACATGGATCCTAACCATCTGTCTGAGTCTTTCTCATTATAATCCTTTTATAAAATTTTACATATTGTAAAATAATCCTATTTCAGTATGTAATACTGAATCTGACTGTATCTTGATCTTGATAGACAAAGTGCAAATGCAAGACAGTGTAAGATGAGTCCAAAATGTACAATAAATACACACAGGGCAACAGAACAAAATAAATTAAATTAAATTAAAATAAAATAAAGAAATTTAAAAAGCATTTTCACCTGGGCAGGTTAATGTACTGTAAGTAATATAAGATACATAACACAAGCCTGCAAGACCACTGCTGTGCCTCAACCCTTATGTTCTATTCACTAGATGAAGGGTTCTTTGAGGGTTTCTTTGTATAGTTAATGATCTTCTTAAACGGGTTCAAGTTTAATTCTTTCTGATAGGGAAACAATCTGTTGTAGGGTTCTACATATAGTTGGGTCCATAGGTATTTGGACAGTGACAATTTTGGTAATTATTTTCTCTGCTAATTAAAAGTGACCTTACCAGTTCTAGCCCAATGATGAACTTGTACCAGAATTATTGGAAGAGAATAGTATGGAGAAGGAAAGGAAGGGCTCATGACCCAAAGCATACCACATCATCTGTCAAACATGGTGGAGGAAGTGTTATGGCATGGGCATGTATGGCTGCCAATGGAACTGGGTGACTGGTGTTTATTGATGATGTGACTGCTGATAGAAATAGCAGGATGAATTCTGAAGCGTATAGAGCTATACTTTCTGCTCAGATTCAGTCAAATGCTGTGAAACTGTACAGATGGATAATGATAATGAACCAAAACATACAGCGAAAGCAACCCAAGAGCTTTTTATGGCAAAGAAATGGAATGTTTTTAAATGGTCGAGGCAGTCACCTGACCTTAACCCAATTGAGCATGCTTTTCACTTACTGAAAACAAAACCGAAGGCAGAAAGATATGGGATTAGATTTGTGCCAAAAGTAGAGTTACAAAAATGTAACATCATCTTCAAATAAAGATCATTCTTTGTTAACAGTTTTCGAAGCTTCCTTTTGGCTAATCACGGTTCATGAACCCGATGCCAGAGTTTTCATTTACGCTTTCAAACTTTTCGTTTACGATCCACAAGTTTACGTTCGCCATTCTGACACAAACCTCACATGTGGGCGGGGCTTAACAGCACTTTACTCTCATTGGCTAGTGAGATTTGGCTCGACAGCTCCCTGACCAGGAAGTAGAGACTTCAGTGGCGTGAATTTTGGAGAGCGTTCTGGATGCGGTTAATCAATATATTAGTTCGTAATTAATATTTGAGGTTTGGGGAGTCTCATACGACTATTTTTTTTCCAAGATGAGCTCTCAGGAGCGGCGTCGTTGTCATCATCATCAACGTCATCCTCCTCCTCCTCAGCTGGACACTTGAGCTGTAGAGCCAAATCTCACTAGCCAATGAGATTAAAGTGCTGTTAAGCCCTGCCCACTCATGAGGTTTATGCCAGAATGGCAAATCTAAACGAAAAGCATAAATGAAAACTCTGGCATCGGGTTCATGAACCGTGATTAGCCAAAAGGAAGCTTCGAAAACTGTTAACAAAGAATGAGGTTTATTTGAAGACAATGTTACATTTTTGCCACTGAGTCACTGTTTTCAGTTTCAGAGAGTTTTTTTTTTCTTTCTCATTGCATATTTTTGTTTGTTTCTTGAAAAGTTAAGTTCAATACTTTTGGCACAACCCAGATAGCATACCTTTCTGGGCCTCATCTGGGCCATCTATGGTACATATGGCTCAGTTCTGGCAATGGCAAAGGTTATATGGGCCGTATCTGGCCCTCACACAACAAGCCGGTTTTAGGCTTGTTTTGTCTGGGCCCACATCTGGCCCACATCTGGCCCAGAAGCCAGCCACACTCAGGTTGAGTCATTGCCGTCATTCTATACGGTATGTGGGCCAGATGTCATTTGCTATCTGGGAAATCTAATCCCATAGAAAGACCCACAAACAAGCAGCAACTGAAGGTGGCTGAATTAAAACATTTGAATTAAATATAAGGACACCAAAGACATCCATGTTGTGATAATATCCAAAATGTTAATGGTGCAATTTAGTAACGTTTTTATTCTAATTGTAGGCCTCCTGTAAAGAGATTATAATTAAAATAATATTAGTAAATTATTAAATTTATTAAAAGAGACCTAATATTTACTATTATTATTATTATTATTATTATTATTATTATTTACTACATTTAAGCACTGTAAAGAAACACACAATCCACTGAATGGTATGTGCAAAAAAATCTTATCACACAGTGCTATTATTATTATTATTATTATTATTATTATTATTATTATTATTATTATTATTATAGACCTAATGCGTAGCCTAGAATTATTTTGAGGAGGGTGCACGTTTGCGCGTGCACATAAACTCCGTTTCCCAGAATCCGACACAGTAATAAAGGCATTAATGTCTGCGTCCCAATAAGGCTTTGTTCTCCTGCGTAGTGCACTACATAAGGTTTAATGTGCCCTGCGTAGTGCACTACATAAGGTTTAATGTGCCCTGCGTAGTGCACTACATAAGGTTTAATGTGCCCTGCGTAGTGCACTACATACGGTTCAATGTGCCCTGCGTAGTGCACTACATAAAGTTTAATGTGCCCTGCGTAGTGCACTACATAAGGTTTAATGTGCCCTACGTAGTGCACTACATAAGGTTTAATGTGCCCTACGTAGTGCACTACATGTGCGCTGTGGTGTGCTGTTGAGACGCGGCCCGCGGTGATGCGCTCAGTCCGGAGGTGTTCTCGGTAGGAAGTGCGGGGTTTCTCCGGGTTCCGACGCCTATTTATCGTTGTTCGAATGAAGCGTGAGTAGCGCGCGCGCGTGCGTGGAGGTCACCATGTTCCCCGGGGTGGTGTACGCCCTGCTGGCGGGGTTCCTCGGCGCCGTGGCCTCGTCCTCTGCCAAGCTGTCTCTCGGCACGGATTATCTGAAAGGCGTGTGTGAGACCGGACTGAGGACGTGGGGAGAACAGAGGACGTTCAGACACGCCGATGAGACCACCGCGTGCGAGTGGGTGCGTCATCACCGCCAATTTATTTATTATAGAGGGGAAAGTGGGCGGGGCTTGTGTTAATTATGGGCATGAACGGTTAGCGTACAGACGAGTCCCGTGAGTAAATGTATTGACAGTTATATATGTATATGATGTGTTTTAGCTGCACATCCCCCTGCGTTTACTCTGCGGCGGGCTGCTCTTCACCTGTAATGCTGTGATGTGGACGTTCCTGTCGAAGGCCCTCAGGTACTCTTCATCCTCTACCCGAACCACTGTGACCACCACCGCCTCCAACTTCATCTCCTCTGTGAGTATCACCAACCCTGTCTTTTTTAAATTATTATTATTATTATTATTATGATTAATTTTTAATTCAACAATAACACGTCATAGGCCACTTCTTATCCGTTTATATTTACATTTAATGTTGTGGAACATTCGCAAAAACAAGTTCTCATTTACGTTACAGCAGCTACAAACAGTCGTTCCCTCATCAGTCTCTGTTTTTTCTCTCTCTCTTGAAGTTAAAAAGACAGAAATGCAGCTTGTTACACAGCGCTGACACTGGAGACTCCTTCCGTAAATGTTAAATAAACGTCTCTGAACAGAAAACTTCACCATATCAATGATTACACAGTCCCCTCTGAAAGTATTGGAACGGCACGGACAATTCTTTTGTTTTTGTTATAGGCTGAAGACAAAAGATGAATATGAGATGATGGATGTGTTCAACAACTTTCCTTTATTTATATATAATATATATCATTCAGTAGATTGTGCACTTCCTTACAGTAACATATGTTGGATTTTCAGTATAGTAGGCCAATAACTGCATAGCTACCCCCAATTAAAAAAATAAGTAAAAAAATAAAAATAATGGGGTGTCCTGGGATTTTTAACCCTTAAACTGGCTTAAAAGAAGATTAAGAACCCCTGCCCTAGACCCTGAACCCCCAAACCCCAAATTTCCCCTGTGTACTCTCTCAGAAAAAAATGTACTAAACTGTAGTATACCTTTAAATTTTTAATAAAAAAAAAAATCACATTATTTTTATGTACCTCAAATCTCTTTTTTAAAGGTACACTATATTCACCTTTCCAGGTAAAAGATACACATTAAAAGTAGAAAAGGTGTACGCTTCACTAACTTTTATTTTAAACCCTAACCTTCATTTGAAATCGAACCCCCAGCCTTGAAAATGAACCGCCTCTACCTGACTCCGCCCCCTCGTCTCTATTGCTGCACTTGGAAGTGGGAGGTCTGAACTCGGATTTATCTAAATTTCAAGCTTGGCACGTTCGAGCTACTAAGCAGGGAACAAAACGTGGATGCGTCCATGAAAGTGTGTGTTTTGTTAGCGACCAGCTAGCCAGCTAACATTAGTGATCATGATGTATTCACTTTCACAAAACGGCTACCTGTAGACGTTACAGATTTTGCCAACTAATGTGTCTGTGTCAATTTATCCAAAGTAAATACTACTATAAACTCATTTAAAGTAGTGACATTTATTTACTGTTGATGGTGTGGGTGGCCATGTTGACATCACATGACATCACATCACATCACATGACCCGCCGAATTCAGGGTCGAGGACACCTTCCTGACTTTGAGAGGGTGTTTCCTTTGGTTTTTGTAGCTGGAGTTCAGAATTTACAGGTTACAAGCTTTAGTCAAACACAACATATACAGTATCTCACAAAAGTGAGTACACCCCTCACATTTTTGTAAATATTTTATTATATCTTTTCATGGGACAACACTGAGGAAATGACACTTTGCTACAGTGTAAAGTAGTGAGTGTACAGCTTGTATAACAGTGTAAATTTGCTGTCCCCTCAAAATAACTCAACACACAGCCATTAATGTCTAAACTGCTGGCAACAAAAGTGAGTACACCCCTAAGTGAAAATGTCCAAAGTGGGCCCAAAGGGTCAATATTTTGTGTGGCCACCATTATTTTCCAGCACTGCCTTAACCCTGTTGGGCATGGAGTTCACCAGAGCTTCACAGGTTGCCACTGGAGTCCTCTTCCACTCCTCCATGACGACATCACAGAGCTGGTGGATGTTAGAGACCTTGCGCTCCTCCACTTTCCATTTGAGGATGCCCCACAGATGCTCAATAGGGTTTAGGTCTGGAGTCATGCTTGGCCAGTCCATCACCTTTACCCTCAGCTTCTTTAGCAAGGCAGTGGTCGTCTTGGAGGTGTGTTTGGGGTCGTTATCATGTTGGAATACTGCCCTGCAGCCCAGTTTCCGAAGGGAGGGGATCATGCTCTGCTTCAGTATGTCACAGTACATGTCACAGTACACTCCCCAGTGCCAGCAACACTCATGCAGCCCCAGGCAATGACACTTCCACCACCATGCTTGACTGTAGGCAATACACACTTGTCTTTGTACTCCTCACCTGGTTGCCACCACACACGCTTGACACCATCTGAACCAAATAAGTTTATCTTGGTCTCATCAGACCACAGGACATGGTTCCAGTAATCCATGTCCTTAGTCTGCTTGTCTTCAGCAAACTGTTGCGGGCTTTCTTGTGCATCATCTTTAGAAGATGCTTCCTTCTGGGACGACAGCCATGCAGACCAATTTGATGCAGTGTGCGGCGTATGGTCTGAGCACTGACAGGCTGACCCCCCACCCCTTCAACCTCTGCAGCAATGCTGGCAGCGCTCATACGTCTATTCTGCAAAGCCAACCTCTGGATATGAAGCTGAGCACGTGCACTCAACTTCTTTGGTCGACCATGGCGAGGCCTGTTCTGAGTGGAACCTGTCCTGTTAAACCGCTGTATGGTCTTGGCCACCGTGCTGCAGCTCAGTTTCAGGGTGTTGGCAATCTTCTTATAGCCTAGGCCATCTTTATGTAGGGCAACAATTCTTTTTTGAAGATCCTCAGAGAGTTCTTTGTCATGAGGTGCCATGTTGAACTTCCAGTGACCAGTATGAGAGAGTGTGAGAGCGATAACACCAAACTTAACACACCTGCTCCCCATTCACACCTGAGACCTTGTAACACTAACGAGTCACATGACACCGGGGAGGGAAAATGGCTAATTGGGCCCAATTTGGACATTTTCACTTAGGGGTGTACTCACTTTTGTTGCCAGCGGTTTAGACATTAATGTCTGTGTGTTGAGTTATTTTGAGGGGACAGCAGATTTACATTTACAAAAATGTGAGGGGTGTACTCACTTTTGTGAGATACTGTATGTATTTTCATTATTCCAGTTAGTGCAGGTTATGGGCGTGGCCTATCCAGCTGGTTTTAAGCTAGAACAAGAAATGTATTCGGTTTATTTTATGATTTATACAAATCAGTGCTTTTTTTTTTTTTTTTTTTTTTTTTTTTTATAAATATGCTGGAGCCAATCATTTAGGTTGAAACATTTGACATTATTGCATCACAAATTTGCATACAATTGAAAATAATGAAATGATGCTAGTCGCTGTTGCTGGAACCTTGTGGTTTAGTGTCATGCATGGTGCTAACGGTGTGATGGTGGTTCCATGTTTTTGCCCTTGACCTTGTTTAACCTCTTATCATAGATTATTTAATGACTGAATAGGGTTTATGGAAAACTCCAAAAGCATTTCCATCATCACTCCAACGTTATATTTAGGTGATTTTCAGTTCTAGTTGTGTGACTACGCCATATCTGTTCTGTTCCTCAGGCGCTCCTCGGGCAGCTTATCTTTGGGGACAGCCTTGTCGCTCTGTGGTGGGTCGGGGTCTCGCTCACACTCTCCGGTCTCCTGGTGCTACAACGCTCTTCCTCCACCAATACACACTCCGAGACGTCTAAAAAGGACGAATGAGGCAACGTGACCCGAAGACGCACACGTCACGGCGAGCAACGGCGGCTTTCAGCCGTTTAAAAAGCTGTGAACGAAAGTAATCAGACTAGATGTGAGCGCTGAAAACAATTCAGCCGAAAAATACCAACGTGAAGATGACAAAGCACAAAAAAGTAGAGAAGCTGAATTTAGAAAAAGTCGCTTTGCTGTTGTTTAAAACTAGCAAAGGATTTACTTATAGCTCCATTAATTGCTCTTGGTTTATTTGTGATGTGATGATTTAAAGGCATAATCGTCAGTGAAATTGCTGATCTTGCTAACAACGAATGAAGATGTTTTGCATGTATCCTACCTGCTAGCTTGTCACATTAGTATTGTGGCTAATTATTGTAACAATGGCAACCTGAAAACTAGCCATGTGCTATTAATTGGTTATATAAAATTACACCATATTTAACGCAGACGATGTTTATTAACATAATCACTAGTCCAGAAGCGGCTGCCTACGTAGGGACACCTTTGCTGTTGGAGCACATGGTGGACGGAACGGCCATTTTTGAGTACTCTCGGTCTTTGTGGACATATTGTGAACAAGAAGCACGGGAAGATCCCGGCTCACGGACCCTTGGGATCGTTTTGGAGGACGGAACAGGAACTGATGTCCTGACGTTGGACTTCTCAACTATCACAGATCCTTCCAGATTTTTAAAAAAATTTTTATTAACCATTATAAACACCTCATTGTACTGTAGAGTGACCTCACGATACCATGACAGGAGCTTTCGTGAGTATTGGGTCATTCCAAAGACTTGAATGCTGGACCTGCTGGTGTGGGATGATGTGGGAAGAAAGAAAAGAAGAAGGAATAACAGCACTATGTTCATGCTAGCAAGTCACTTGTGGGCGTAGCCTGCTTAGCGTTCTTTGTTTTAGTTCCAAATAGAAACCGCAGTAGCTTTAGTGTATAGCTTCTAAAGCTAAACATACGCTAGTTAAAGACATTAAATAGGCTATGCGCTTACTATACACTCACCAGAAGCTCACCAATAATCTCTACTACTTCCGTCCAAGCTTTATTTTCCTTCATAATGGCTCTAAATAGATTTAATCAGAGGTTATATATGACAGGATGAGTTTTTTTTTTTCGTCCCTCAATTTTGCATCAAACTCTAAATGGGAACTAATTGCCAATAGGAACTAAAGTTGCGGATGTGGAACGACACGCTTGGTCGAGGAATCTTTCGCGCCAGTTGTTTGGATTTGTCGCTTCTTTACAGCGTCGTACCTAATTTGCGTATAATTGAGAGAATCTCTGTTTAAAGAATCTCTGCTTTGTTGCCGTTCGGTTGCAGTTATTGATGCTAAAGGTGGCACAGCCAGATTTTAAGTTTAAGGGGGCAATTAGTTTTTCACATGGGTGATAGGTGTTGGATAACTTTTTCTTTGGTAATATAAGGATAGTCCTTTATATAAAAGACAATATAAAAACTATATAATATTATACCAGTAATATTCCCCCAGCTGAAATCACAAATTACCTGGGGTAAGAGAGAAGAATCGAACCTGCTGATTGGTCAGCTGCTGTAACGGCCGTTGTGACATCATCAGCCGTCGGTGTTTTTCAAAGGAAAAGTTTCACACTTCAGTTAGAAATCATTTAAACAGTATGAAGTTTACTGAAACATGTCTAATAGGTATTTAGATATTTAACCACTGCAGGTTAATGACGGAATCATGATGCATTTCCTTTTTTTTCCCGTAATGCGTGATTGAGTGGAAAAAGGTTCAGCATTTCCACTCTGTGATGATTCTCGGTTGGGGGATGTGGAGGAGACTCTGTCCATGATATTATGATATGTTCTCCACCCACGTGTGCATGATGTCATCATGCTGAGATCCATTACACCTCCTCTGTGCCTCTGCCCTTATCCACATTAGGAGATTGTGACCTAGAAACAGCTATAGGGAAATTAGATGAATTGTATTTCAGCTGTATAATAATAGAGCAAGAGTCTCATCATCTCTTCTACAGACACATCACTGTGATCAGCAGCACCGATGCAATAACAGCTAGCACGACATCAAGCTTAATCTCCGAACAAAGCCGTTTCACGTTGTGCGCCTTCCGTCGCCGATATCTGACGTGGTTCAGATATGAACGGAAAATCCTGATGTGCTTTCAGGAATGTCATGACAAAGTGCATCTGTAAATAAACAGCCAAATCCACGACTTCCAGCACAGAGCCCTCCACTAATATCGGCCCCCGTGGTAAATACGAGCAAAGAAGGCTGTGAAAAATTGTCTTTATTGTTGAACCTTTTTGTTAAAAAAAATTACAAAAATCCTCTGCTCTCATGGATATCAAACAATTGTAAACACAACACAGGTTTATATATATAAAAAAAACTTTGTTAAATATAGATGTGCAACATTTATTGGCACCCCTATGAATTCATATGAGAAAAATATATTTGAAGTATATTCCCATTGATATTTTACATTTTTTTAGTACACCTGGGTGACTAGGAACAGGAAATACTTCCTGCTCCACAGGGGTATAAATATGAGGTAACACATAGGCCAAATTCCCTTAGTCATTCATAACAATGGGTAAGACCAAGGAATATAGCTGTGATGTGCAGCAAAAGGTTGTTGAGCTTCACAAAATGGGAAGTGGCTATAAGAAAATAGCACAAGCATTGAAAATGTCCATTTCCACCATCAGGGCAATAATTAAGAAGTTCCAGTCAACTGGAAATGTTATGAATCAACCTGGAATTGGACGCGTGTCTATATCGTCTCAACGCACTGTGAAGAGGATGGTTCGAGTGGCCAAAAAATCTCCAAGGATCACAGCTGGAGAACTGCAGAAGTTAGTCGCGTCTTGGGGTCAGAAAGTCTCCAGAACTACAATCCGAAGTCACCTACATCACCACAAGTTGTTTGGAAGGGTTTCAAGAAAAAAGCCTCTACTCTCATCCAAAAACAAACTCAAGCGTCTTCAGTTTGCTTCAAATGGGATCGGGTTCTATGGTCAGATGAAACCAAAACAGAGCTTTTTGGCAATAGATAAACACCAGAGGTGGTTTTGGTGCACACAGAGAGGTAGCCATATGGAAAAGTACCTCATGCCCACGGTTAAATATGGTGGTGACTCTTTAATGTTTTGGGGCTGTTTTTCTGCCAGAGGACCTGGACATTTTGTTAGGACACATGGCATCATGGACTCTATCAAATATCACCAGATATTAAATGAAAACCTGACTGCCTCTGCCAGAAAGCTTCAAATGGGCCGTGGTCGGATCTTCCAGCAGGAAAATGATCCAAAACATACATCAAAATCAACACAAAAATCTTGGCAAAGGGAGGCAGCACAAAGTATTGACTAAAAGGGGTGCCAATAATTGTTGCACACCTATATTTAACAAAGTTTTTTTTTTTGATAAACCTGTGTTGTGTTTGCAGTTGTTTGATATCCATGAGAGCAGAGTATTTTTGTGAATCTTTTGAACAAAAGATCAAAAGGTTAAACAATAAAGACATTTACCAAGGGGGCCGATATTAGCAATTACTAATTACTAATTACTAATTGCTTTCGCAACAAAAAGAAGACAGCAAGCCAGAAACCATGTAACTGCTCAGATTTTATCTACAAGCTACTAAAAGTGCTGAATGCACTTAAAACGTCAGATAAAATTGCTAATGTAAATATCGGCGAATTATAGCTAGCAAGGCTATCCGTCAATGGCCATGCTAATTATTTTTATTCTTTAAATTCTTTAATGGATGTATAGTAACAGGACATGAATACTTACAGATATAAAATAATATTTTTTTCTTAGTAGAGAATAACGAGTAGTAAGTAGATTTAAGGAAACATTCTGCAAAAATTCCTAACAGTTGACAAAGAAGGAACAAAATAGCATGTCCAAGATTAGCATCTTAGCATCTTAGTTTTCTTTTGGTCAAACTCTCTCTAATGGTTGCAGGTATAGGATGCATACATTAAACATTAATTAAATTATTACTACCCTACTAAAAAAAACAAACTATAGAATCCCTCATAGAATTTGTAATGGTTTTAATGGTTATAATGGAAATTGCATTGGTTTTAATGGAAACTGTGATGGTCCCTGTGGGTCTCTACTGGTTATTTGTTACCTTCTATTGGTGGCATGTTATGTCTAGTGGATACCATTAAGGACTGATAATAAGAATGGTTTTAATGGATAGCTGGTGGTTAAAGGTAAAAGGTTTGTAGTGGAAACCATTAGAATTTCTGTGATGGTTTCTGTTGTTTTTTATCAGGGATGTATCATTTGTTAAACCCGGTATATTTAAAAAAGATTCAGTCAAATTGCTAACAGCTAAACAACGAATTTGTTTAGACCTTGCCGGGTAACTGCGACACGCCGGCTACTTTACATGTTAGCATTGCTGCTACTCCCGTAATGGTTGAGGGACAGAATGTCAATGTTTGAATTGCCCATGTGTCCTAGCAACGAATTGCTAACATTGAATGGTAGATAAAGTAAGACTGTGCTAACTGCTAGATTAGCGTGTAAGTTTTGCTAGTTGGTCATTTCGTGGTTTTAACTTTCTTCTCTACAGCTTTTATTAGCCATGTAGCAAAACTCAAACACAATGACGCCTGCATTTACACCTACTGTGAATCTCCAGTGCTTCCTACGTCCAGTTTACTGGAATTCTCAAAGGAGAAGAAAGGACCGAAACAAACTGACTGGGAAATCCATGATGGATGCCTTAGTTAGTTAGTTAGTTAATTAATTAATCACCAAATCCAAAGTTATGTGTACATTTTATAATTTTCCATGCAAGTCCCTGGCAATGTGAGTTATTTATATTAACTTCAATCTGAGATGCTGATGCTTGTTCTTTCTGTTGTTGTTTTTACTGTCTTGAGCTAAAATTACAGATAATAAACATAGGTAGCTGCAGAGACGCTAATGTCACAGGGGAAAACCCCAGTTACTGAAGTTAATTATGCAGTGGTATAACATATATAAAGATTTATTGTCGGATCATTACATGGCTAGTTATACTGCATTATCTTCATCACGTTAATGCTGTAGGAATGCGATAAAAGATGTATAACGTGAGTAGAATAGCTAAGAATCCTAGTGTAGAAATTAGCATTTAGCATGAGGTTTCTTCATATTTATCCAGTGACTTGACACACAGATTAACGTGTGGTTTTTTTATACTGATGTTTAGCTCAGTGTCATGTATTACATTTAAATTAAAGGCATGTGCCGGTTATACAATATATTGCAATTTTCAGTATATTAGAGTAGTTTTATTGGACATGTGAAGATGAAGGAGGCAAAGCCGGGTGGCTAATGTAAAGACCTGACAGGCAGCGTACAGCCTTCTCCGAAAATATCGGAACGGCCTAGGCGTGCTCTTTTGTTTACATAGAAGACATTTGCGATCAGAAGATGAATGAGATGATGGATGAGAATTTCAGCTTTCATTTCCTGATATTTATGCATAGATGTGTTAAATCTAGATGTTTACATGATGACTGATCAAATGTTGGGACTACTGATCTGAGGGTCATGAGTTCACATCCCAGCACCCTCAAGCTGCCACCACCGCTGGGCCCCTGAGCAAAGCCTTTAACCCTCAACCGCTCAGTTGTATAAATGAAAGTCGCTCTGGAAAAGGGCATCTCCTATAAATGTGCTTGGAACACGGCACCTTTGGTGGAAGTCCACCCAATTTTCAAGTGATCAAAAGTATTGGAACAGACAGTCTTACCGTAAATAACACTTAATATTTGGTTGCATATCCCTTGCTTGGAATAACTGCATCAAGCCTGTGACTCACTGACATCACCAAACTGTTGGTTTCTTCTCTTGTGATGCTCTTGTGATACTGTCCCCCCACCTGATGAAGTCCTTTGTTGAGTTGGCAGTGTGTTTTTCCCTCCCAATTAGATTGGATGCATTTCTCTGTAAATTGTTTGAACAATCAATCTAACCGGGCACACCCGGGTAACAAGAAATACCCATCGGTCACGTGTTCCGATATTTTCGATCACTTAAAAATGGGAAGGTTCGAACAAACGGTGCCATGTTCCGAGTTGTTTAACACATCCGGGTGTAAACATCGGGAAACGAAAGCCGAAATCCTGATCGGTCATCTCGTGTTCATCTTCTAATCTAAAGACCTTCAGTGTATAGTGAAAATAAAGGAATTGGCCTTGTCGTTCCAATAATTTTTTTGGAGGAGACCGTATGTAGCTTTAGCTTGCTAGCTATGTAATTTACCTCACTCTTTGCTACAAGAGGAAACTGAAAAGGCTGAGTTGTTGTTGATTTTAATTCAGTGTGAAAATGTATTATCAGGACATGCCTGTTTGCCACGTCTGCTGTATGAACCAACCTTCTGTAAATATACAGAATATATGCATATAAGAATAAAAAAAGAAACAAACATCCCTGAGTGTGAGAAAGATTCTGTACAAAACAATCATTTGTTAAATCGCATATTATATATATATATATATATATATATATATATATAGTAACAGTATGGTGTAATGAACTGTTACTGTTACCACCACAAAGGTGATTATTTTCCTATAACTGCACATTCTGAAGCGTTTTATTCCTCTTATACCACGGCAGTTTGTCAGCAATTACAATTTTCTATTTGATAAAGAACATACTGTACTTGATATGTTTATAGTTATATTTACTATTGTGGAGCCTCTTAAAAACAGTTTAGTTCCCGTTGTCACTTACGTTATAGCAGCTATAAACGGTCGTTCCCTCACCAGCCGTCTCTTTATTCTCTCTCCTGAAGTTAATTAGACAAAAAAAAATTCAGCTTGTCATGTTACAGAGAAACTGAAAAAGCGTAAACTCCTCCGTCCTGAAGATGTCGGAAAACGTAACGCTTTACTTCTGGCTGTCGCAAAGCGCCGACACCGGAGACTCCTTCAACAGATGTTACATAAACGTCTCCTTACAGAAAACCTCATAATATCGATGACTACATACGATTAAATCGGTTTATGTATCACGTCTGCCATACAAGTCCCTGTGAATGAGCTGTTACTATAGAAACGATAACGTGTCAAAGTCTAAGTGAGAGTGATGTTTAAATATAAAGAACATTACAATTTATTGCATTTACTGTGAAACACTGGAGTGAAAGCAGCTGAAACAAATCCCATGAAACCCACAAGACAAAAAAAAAAAAGGTGAGACTGATAAAGATACTGATTACGAAGACATCATTTTCGTTCTCGCATCACAAGACCCAAAGGCACAGACTGAACTACAAGTACCCATCGATGCAGAACAAAAAAGTCCAAGGGGTGGAGTCAGACCTGATCTATCTCCTCCTGGGCAGAGCCGAATCAAAGGTTCAACAACTCGGTGTGTTTCAGGCTGGATAAGTGTCTTAAGTGCATCGTTTCATATTGTTCAATGTTGTGTGGGTTAGGGTCATGCTTATGCTTACAGGAGTTGTTGGATAAAGTCTAGCTCCACCCCCTGGACTGAACAGAGCTCAACATTTGCATTCTGGGAAAATTAAAACCGCTGCAGTTTCTTCGCATTCTTCTGGTCCTACATCAGAAGGCATATATATATATATATATATATACTGAGTGTAGTCAATCAAATAGAGTGGTCAGTTCAGAAGAGTGCAACCACAAATGATGCCGTTTATCCTCCAGCAGTATACGCATATGTAAGGGGTTGCCAGATCTCCAGCCCATGGTTTAGCACCTTTTTAATATATTATGCTTCATACACAGCCAGTCCAAAGCCCGGGGAATCAAGCTGGTGAATCTCTCAAGCGTCTTGCTGGTTTAACAATTATTGCCAAATAGCAGATAAGTCTAGGACAACTATGGTCGGGTTATGGCCAAAGTTTGTGTTGAGCCCCAAAATTGGTGGGGTTATGTCCAAAGTGTGTGTTGTGCAGCAGAAGTGGTCCGATTGTAAGCAGCCATATTTAAGGTGTTTAAAGTGTTTGGAATCTGTGCCAAAAAATTGTCCAAAGCACTATATAGTCCAAGCAATAATATTTAAAGATAGCGGGAACACTAGTTGAACATGCGATATCCTCAAAATGTAAAAGTATACTCCGAAAAGAACTCGTGTACGTCTCTCTAGGACACTCTTTACCAATATGGGGTGCAGAATGATTTTGAGATGGATGTGAGACATCAAATAAAGAACCAATAAACAAAGAAATGGGGATGGGGATGGGGGGGGTCTGTGCTTTCTGGCTGGGAAGGATGGTGCATTCTCTCTATCCTGCCAATCGTGGGTGTCTGGGTGTTTATGGATGAGAAAGAGGGCAGTTAGCGTTTGACTCTGAGGTTTCAGCCTGCGCTAGCACTTGCTAGCTTTCACCCACCCTGGTTGGTAGCTGTCGTGTGACAGAGGAGAGCTCTGTTTTTTCCATTTACTAGTTAGAACGGTTTTAATGAGGCAGCAAGCATGGGTTAGAGATGAAGAAAGTTGTTGTTTGTGTACAACTCAAACCACCATGTCATCCTTGCTCTAAAGATGCGCTCTTCTTTACAGCCGTGGTTCAGTTTCAGACTAGAAACGTGGTTAGACTGTAGGTTTGTTGACTTCTTGGTCTTTATCATGACTCATGGCTATGTTCTGGCAGAGTCATTTCACAGTGGTACGGTGGCCAAGATGTACGTTTTTCCACAGAGACTGGGGCATTGTTTATTTACTATCTGGCTTGTGTACTTCATGAAATGGTTTGACTCTGTGGAATTACTCCAGAAGCCCAAGCGTACAATTAAAAGCCAAAGAGAAAAAAAAAAAAAAAAAAAAAGAGTTTTGATTTTGATCCCATAACATACACACAGGCACATACTTGTTCCCATGGGTCATGAGTGAGAAATAGTTCAGATACTAATGTTCATCTCCAGCTCATGTTCAGTATACTGGACCAGACTGAGATCTATTAACAGGATTAGCTTCTGCTTCTGATCCTGTACCGGATCCTGATTTTAGGAGAAAATGCTAAGACTCTTTCACACACATCTGGAATGTGTACCTCTCATATAAACCTTCACTGGAGGAAATATTCTTCAAAACACTGTGAAAAGGTCCATATCAATGTTTGATTAAAAAGATAAAGATAAAAGATAAAGCGTTATTTAAAGATAGTCATCAAAAGCTGAAAAAGAACAAAAAAATACTGAATTGTATGTCAGTGTATGACTATCATCACCCCTATGCCAGGGAGATGGTACATCCCATTTTAAAATACAGTATTTGATAAAGAAAATGCAATGCTGGGAAATGTGAACCTTGTCCTCACTCACTTGACCTCATTTTAGGTGTTATATTGAGAATTGAGACTAAACTTTAAAAAATGATCACATTTCCTGCAGGCTCATCCCCTAAGGCATGTACAAATATGTGTGAATAAAATACTGGTGAACATTTCCACTGATTCCAATGCACTTCTTGTATAAGATTAGGACACGCCCTGAATCACACCCTGAAGAGAGAGAGAGAGAAAAAAAAAAAAGGCCATCTTAGTGCACTCCTTATGCAGGATTAAGACAGAGTCCGAGTCAGACGATGTATTGGAACGGGTCCGCTTTGCCGTGTTCGGGCATGGCGAGTGGATTAAGCCATGCTATAGAGAACGGGTGGCCAAAGACCACCTTCAGGTTCATCCACTTGGACTTCTTGGCCCAGCGTCGCTCTTCTTTCTTCAGCTGCTCTATACCCTACAACACAGTAACAAAACAGGAGTCGTGTACCAGGAGTAACACGTTATTATATTTTAAACGTGACGGCTCTAACATTTTGATATTACGTCTCTCAAACTTTGATGGATCTTGTCTTCTCCATAAAGGACACGTGACGGTTGGCCTCAAGCTGATTTATGAACAAGACAAACACGGCCATCTAGGCTGCCTTCTCAGGGGGTAGTTTGGTATCTGTACTACATGACGTGGTACGCCAGCTACGTATTTCATGACTGATGATCACAGCACACTGTGCTCCGTGAAAATATCAAGAGGAATTACGGCATCTTCCTACGATAGGGATAAAACTCTAAATCATATACCGTAAGTCAGCTCAAGGAGTTAATAGCTGGCAAGAAAGGGGAAAAAAAAATGTCTACAGATGATGCTAGGGGAGTGAAACTAACAGCTCTTACACAGTATGTTGTTCCAAGTATTAACTATTTAAATCAGGAAACCAGACACAGACAAATAACATGTCCTGTGATGTCCCTGATTGACGTACGTTAGTCATTTCGGTATACACGAGTGCCCAAAAAACATGTAATGCTAAATGCTGTAAATGTAATGGTACTCATCCACAAGCTGAATGATCGTCTGAATGAGAAACTTTTCTATTTCTGTAAGGGTGTAAAATATATATATATATATATATATAGTGATTGTTACATAAGACCAAACCGGTTCTATCTGAATGCTTGACTACAGCACCGCGTCTCAAGCTCAGTGCTTTACTTCATCACTCTGAAGTGCACAAGCCACAAAATGAAACAAACAAACAAAAAAAAAAAGGCATGACAGGATGTAACATCAGACATGAAGGTGATATCATCAGCAGATAGGGTAATTAGGGTGCAACTCACAGTCTCGTCGGTGCAGATAGAGTGAACCTGGGTACCGAACATGACGGCGGTGAAGATGAAGAAGAGGAGTCCCTCGAAACACAGTAGGATCAACAGGATCACCGTGGTCGGGGGGGAAAAACTGCTGCACTCTGAGGAGGGAAAGCAGAGAGGGATGGAGGAATGTGGGGGATGGTGTAATGAAGGAACACAGGTACGGAATGATAAGACGGACGGAAGGGGTGCAGGGATGGGAGGACAGACAGATGGACAGATACATGGATGGAGACCGGGATGCAAGGTTGGCGAGATTGAAAGACACAGGGATACAGGGATAGAGCAGTTGAAAAGGATTGCAGGATGTTGGGATGGGTACAGAGATGGCGTGATCAGTGATCAGAAGGATTCAGGGATGGAGCATTGGGATGTAGGAAGTGACGGAGAGATGCAAAGATGGAGGGAAGAACCGATGGAGGAGAGCAGATGGAGGGATTGAGTTGTGGAAGGAAGGGTTGCAGTGGAAAGATGCACGGATGGAGTGATAAAGTGTTAGAATAAATACAGAGATGGTGCAATGGCAGAATCCATGGATGGAGGGTTGGAGCAATAGAGGGAAGAAGTATAGAGGGATGGAATTATTAAGGAATGGCACAAGGGAGGGATGGAACGATGAAAGAATGGCAGAATCGAGGGGTGAGAAATGGAGTGACAGATGGATAGAGCAACAAAGGAATACAGGGATGGAGCAACGGCAGGATCCAGGAGTATGGAGGGATTGAATGATTAAGGGATGGCGCAATTGTGGGATGGGGATGAGGAATAGACAGATAGATGGACGTAGCAAAGAAGGAATACAGGGACGGAGTGATGGAGGCACAGATCAGTGATGCAAGAATGGAGGAATGGAAGGTCGAAGGCATGTCAGCACCGGAATGGAGCAACGGAGTGGGTTATAGTTAGCTTCAAACACAACTAGGCTAATTAAACAGTTTGAGCTAATGCTAGTCTGCTGAGTTTCACCATGTGCTATCCAAAAACACGGCCTACTCGTGAAGGAACATCAAGGTACCGATGGGGGTACAAGCTCATATACTGTCTGTGGGTTCATACTGGCCGGAGCGTACTGTAAAAGTGCTCCAGTGCTGCAGGTGGCGCTAGTAAAAATTTAATGACAATTTTCACAACTAGAGGAAGAAGCAGATAAAGAAGAAGGGATCAGGAGGACGTTTAGCATGTTTAGGTACTACAGTCATGGCGTCTATATGCGGTATCATTTTGTTCTTACTTGCCCAGTCCTGCTCAAAGCAGAAGATGAAATGGAACCCCGCCATGATGAGAGCGTGGAGCGATATCAGAGCAATGTACATCTACAAAACACACACAAAATTATAACTGATATGCTACTTCTAAACAAAACGTTTATAATCCGTAAAAAGGTACAAGTGACCACGTTAATCAAGTTAAATAAAGAGACCTTAACCATAAGGGACTAAATTAGTAGTTAAACAAATATAACGGTGTGTGTTTGATCTGTATCGGCTAACCAGGGAAAGTGCTAGAACAAGAGCAGAAATGATTTTACACTTTAAAAAGCAGTGAATAGGATTTTGAGTAATCAGCTCATTTTAGAGTCAGTTATAAAAAGCCAGCGGTGGACGTTCAAGATATTAGATAATATTGATATCACACCCAGAAAAAGATATTCAAACTGATATCATTTTAATTGTTTTCACCATTATCGTCTTAACATACTTAATTTGATTATTTTTAAGACGTTGGCTCAAATGACTCAGGACTTGGCTGTCTTTTCTTGGAACATGAACTGGGACTTGACTTAGGACTTGGAACTGCCTTTACTCTTAACTTGACCTGGAACCTGTCTATCTTTACATGGAACTTCATCTAGGTCTTTGGACTTGACTGTCTAATTGGAATTTGATTCAAGCCTTGACTCTGTACTTGGAATTTCATCTGGGATTCAGAACCTGTATGTCTCTGCTTAGGACTTGATTGGTCCGTCTTTATTTGGAACTTGACTCAGGATTTGAGGCTCAACTGTCTTTACTCGGGGACTGGGACTCGGGGGACTGGGACTCGGGGGACTGGGACTCGGGGGACTGGGACTCGGGGGCTCGGGGACTCGGGGACTCGGGGACTCGGGGCTCGGGGCCTCGGGGCTCGGGCTTGACTGTCTTTTACTTGGATCTTGACTCTGGACTTGGGGCTTGACTTTAGAGCAGCTGTGGCTCAGGTGGTAGAGCGGGTTGTCCACTAATCGCAGGGTTAGCAGTTCGATTCCCGGCCCACATGCCGAAGTGTCCTTGGGCAAGACACTTAACCCCAAGTTGCTCCCAATGTCAGGCTAGCGGCTTGCATGGTTGCTCTGCTGTCACTGGTGTGTGAGTGTGTGAATGGGTTTGTAGAACCGCTAAGGTTAAAAGGTGCTATATAAGTGCAGATCATTTACCATTTACTTTGGGCTTGACTTTGGACTTGGGGCTCGACTGTCTTTACTTGGAACTTGAGTCAGGATTTGGGGTTTGACTGTCGTTACTTGGAACTTGACTCTGGACTTGGGATTTGACTTGGAACCTGACTTGGGATTTGTCCCTGTTTACTTGGAACAACTTCTAGGACTTGGGATCTGACTATCTTTACTTGGAACTTTATCTGGGAATCATAACTTGACTGTCTTTACGTAGGATGCAACTCAGGAGTGGAACTTCATCTGGCACTTGGGATTTGAGGATCATTACTTGGGACTTCATCTGGGACGTGGGAACAGACTGTATTTACTTGGATCTTAATTCTGGACTTTACTGGGGACTTGACTCAGGACTTGTCCATCTTTACCCTGGGACTTCATCTGGGACCTGGGATTAAACTGCCCTTACTTGTACCTTCATGCGGGACTCATCTGTCTTGGCATGAGACCTGACCTGGGACCTATGTCACTTTACTATAACTTGACAGAGGACTTGTCGGTCTTTGTATGTGACTCGGAACTGGACTGTTTTTATTGGGGGACTGAAGTGTCAAAGACTTGAGCGTTACTTCTTGGCATAACAAAGTCCTGCTTCTACCTATTTTTATTTGGTTCTATCTGCATTGTTGGGGTAAATGTTTACATTAAGTGCATAGACAGCTGTGCGCTAGTATGGCAACGCCATTAGTTATCTAGAGCTCTAATATGGTGTATGATATGTGGTTGAGCGAGGAGTGTAAATTTAAAACTCTAGAGAATTTAGGTCACACCACACACACTTAAGATGGAATGTAACTGTGTTATGTGATAAATCTAAACTGCCACCCCCGTTATTTCACGTTTGAACCGAACAGTGTTCTGGTGCAGTCTTAAAACCCACACAGGTACTGAGATGCAGTTAGTGGTTTGAGGTGTGTGTACGACGATCTCAGCATACTGCTCTCACCGTAAAAAGCACAAAGTATTTCTGGTTGTTTTCACCCACACAGTTGTTCACCCAGGGACAGTGGTGGTCCATCTTCCTGATACAGCGCTTACACACACTGCCAGGGAGGAAACAAACACACACACTCAGAGTGAGTTTCTCTGTGAAAGTAGGCCATGGTGCATCTCACAGTCTCTCCCAGAGCCTCAGGCTGTGTCTCAAATCACAATCGACCCCTTAACACCCAAACGTTTTGACTATGTCGTAATCCCAGGGGGTTTGTACATGACAGCGAGTGTGTGATTATAACGAGTGTGTGATTATAACGATGGTGTGATTATAGTAAGTGTGCAGACAATGCTCTGCAGTTCTTACGGTGCCACGATGCCTTGTTTATATACGTGTGTGTGTGGGTTTGTGTGTGTTACCTACCTGCAGTGGTGAGCTCGGTCAGGTTTGATGCTGCAGCATTTAGGACACTTGTAGACGACCTGACCTGGTTTCAGGCGCAGACTCTCTATGTACTCTTTAGTGGCATTTCCCTTTGGCACGGCACCCTGCAGGGACACAACAGTACCTCACTATGCACTACATACATCCCATACGCTGTACACCAACAGGAGAGGACACACAGACAACAATGAGGATGACCCCACTGTTAAATCAGGAGCCAGAATTTCATACCAAGGACAACAAAAAGTCAGGTGGGAGTTTGTGTGTTTATCACACACTCTGAGCTTTAATTCTGGAATGTAATGTTGGAACCAAAGCTCTGAACACTAACAAGTTTGGACGCGCAATCATGGGGGTTGGACACATACTTACTGGAGTTGACACACACCCACGGGGGTTCGAGACACACCCACGGGGGTTCGAGACACACACACACCCACGGGGGTTCGAGACACACACACACCCACGGGGGTTCGAGACACACACCCACGGGGGTTCGAGACACACACCCACGGGGGTTCGAGACACACACCCACGGGGGTTCGAGACACACACCCACGGGGGTTCGAGACACTTACAGGGTCGGTGCACATGGCACGGCTGTGTGAAGAGAGCGCCAGCACAGCGAGGGTGTTGAACAGGGTGGCGTTGAGCACACTGTACACGGCGTTCCTCACAGGCAGCAGCATCACGAACATCACCACAAAGTCAGCGTACAGCACCAGGAACCAGGTGAGAACCGCACAAACCATGCCACACACGTCCCGGATACACCACCGGCCCGAGGGGAGCCCCGACAGGACGGAGGGGGGAATGGCACACTCCTCCGGCCGCATGTACCCTGCCTTCCTCTCAATGTCCCTGCAGCGTGGGGTTACGGTCTCACCCGACATCCTGCTGCACACTCACACACACTCACACACACGCTCACTCATACACACACACACACACACTCACTCATACACACACACACACACACTCACTCATACACACACACACACTCATACACACTCGCTCACAACATCATCCTGCAGAGAGACAGATAAACATCACGGATTAATATATAAAACCAGCCTGAATATTTCATAATATTTACTACACACGGTTATATTTACACATAATTAACTAGCTAGCTAAGCTGATAATCGACCAAAGGCTAGTTTAATTAGCCTACATTAGCATAAATTAGCTGTCACATGTAGCTAACAAACAGACTTAAACAACTACTCTGAATACACAAATCAGAAACATTAGACAGTTAGCAAACCTGTGGCTGTATCCAAAACAACACGCAAAGTGCACCAAACTACTTCCTGTATAAACCGCTACATTCTGTTACGGCGCCCTATGTAGTGCTCCTTCCTAGGGAGTATCCCCGCGATTTAGGATACAGCCCGACGTCCCTCGGGTTAGATCTTGCTAGCTAATAAGCGATGTTTTTGTTTGCATTTTAAATAATATAACAACAACATTCGTTTCGTTTCATAACACTAATATTTAAAACTAAGAAATAAATACGAATAGTAATATATTTATTTATTTATTTTTTAAAACTTACTGCTTCCCTGTAATGAGCTGTTCCACCTGAGGGCTGTAGCGAGCTAACCCCGAGACAACAAACTGCGCTGTGATTGGGTCTTCAGTGTCCCGCCTTCTACACTATGATTGGTCAAGGTGGATGTTTCCTGCGCTGTGATTGGATAATATTTTACACTCACGAGCAAATCGGCGGTTTTTATCGTTTAAATAAAAAAAACACACTTTAAACGAATTCAGAAGGCAAACAATAAATAAATAACGAATAAAGTAGAAATACACAAAAACTGTTTAAAAGGTTAAAAAAAGGTTTACTATTTAAAATTATAGGATGACAGAAAATTGTAATGTTTTTAATAGACATTATGAAAACTAATTATTTTATTAAACGAAATAAGATACACATTCTGCAACATAAATGTATAACATTTTATTTTCCACAGGTAGAAAGTCATTCATAACTAAAAGTCAGGTTTTTTAGGCTTAGAGTCCTTGCGTCTCCATAGCAACTAAGCCTGATGATGATTGGTGAACATTAGCCAATCCTGGAGCACGATGACGTCACTAGCCCGAGTGAAGCCTCCTACTGTTCATAGAGTAAAGTTAAACAAACTTAAAGTCTCACTGATCAAATTTTGTGATTATATGTTCAAAGACAGGTTAAAAGTCCACCTTTTTCAAAATAGAATATGTTTTTCACTATTACAAACCTAAATAAGCAATAAACATTTAGCCAGTGAGATATAATAATAACAATAATAATAATAATAATAATAATAATAATAATAATAATAATAATAATAACAATAATAATAATAGTAATAATAATAATAATAATAATAATAATAATAATAATAATAATAATAATAATAATAGCTTTTTTCCCTATTCATTGAACTGTAGACACTTTTATTGTGAACTATGGTCCAGTGCGGCGGCCATCTTGTTTCTGTTTCGGCAGTGTCTCGGAGTTCACACTGTGCGTTTTGTTTCTTTTCGGTAGTAACGTGTCGGCGGAGGGAAGAAGGATGGAACAGGTGGGTGCACAAACTTATAGTCACCGTGACAGACCGGTTTATTTTTAATGTTACAGTAGATACACATGTGCATTTATACAGGTGTGTGTGTGTGTGTGTGTGTGTGTGTGTGTATGTGTGTGTGTGAGAGAGAGAGAGAGAGAGAGAGAGATGCACGAGCGGTAAAGAGCAGTCAGACTCTTTTTTTCTACAAGAGAGAAAGACAGATAAATGCATTATTATACAGAGAGAGAGGGATAAATAATTTATTATACTGAGAGAGAGAGAGAGAGAGAGAGACAGAGAGAGAGACAGAGAGAGAGAGAGACAGGCAGATAAGTAAATAAATATATAGACAGGGGGAGAAGGTGTTACCTGCAAAGAGAGACACAGACTGAGAGAGACAGACTGAGAGAGAGACACAGACTGAGAGAGAGACAGACTGAGAGAGACAGAAAGACAGAGACAGACTGAGAGACACAGACTGAGAGAGACACAGATTGAGAGAGAGACAGACTGAGAGAGAGACACAGACTGAGAGAGAGACAGACTGAGAGAGACAGAAAGACAGAGACAGACTGAGAGACACAGACTGAGAGAGACACAGATTGAGAGAGAGACAGACTGAGAGAGAGACAGACTGAGAGAGAGACAGACTGAGAGACACAGAAATCGAGAGACAGACTGAGAGAGACAGACTGAGAGAGACAGACTGAGAGAGACACAGAAAGACAGACAGACTGAGAGAGACACAGAAAGACAGACAGACACATAGAGGGAGAGACAAGATGAGAAAGACAGTCAGCGGGAGAGACGAGAAGAGATACAGACTTAGGGAGAGGTAGGAAGAGAGGGACAGACAGATGGAAAGACAGGAAGAGAGAGACACAATCCAAGAGTGACAGGAAGAGAGAGACAGTGAGAGAGAAGTGTGTTGTTTTTATTCCTTTGTGACGTTGTTTTATTCCTTTGTGACGTTTTATTTCTTTTTGACGTTGTTTTTATTCCTTTGTGACGTTGTTTTATTTCTTTGTGACGTTGTTTTATTCCTTTGTTACGTTGTTTTAGTTCTTTGTGACGTTGTTTTTATTCCTTTGTGACGTTGTTTTTATTCCTTTGTGACGTTTTATTTCTTTTTGACGTTGTTTTTATTCCTTTGTGACATTGTTTTATTTCTTTGTGACGTTGTTTTATTTCTTTTTGACGTTGTTTTTATTTCTTTGTGACATTGTTTTATTTCTTTGTGACGTTGTTTTATTCCTTTGTTACGTTGTTTTAGTTCTTTGTGACGTTGTTTTTATTCCTTTGTGACGTTGTTTTTATTCCTTTGTGACGTTGTTTTTATTCCTTTGTGACGTTGTTTTTATTCCTTTGTGACGTTGTTTTATTCCTTTGTGACGTTTTATTTCTTTTTGACGTTGTTTTTATTCCTTTGTGACATTGTTTTATTTCTTTGTTACGTTGTTTTATTCCTTTGTGACGTTGTTTTAGTTCTTTGTGACGTTGTTTTATTTCTTTGTGACGTTGTTTTTATTTCTTTGTGACGTTGTTTTATTCCTTTGTGACGTTGTTTTATTTCTTTGTGACGTTGTTTTATTTCTTTGTTACGTTGTTTTTATTTCTGTGTGACGTTGTTTTTATTTCTGTGTGACGTTGTTTTATTTCTTTGTGACGTTGGTTTTATTCCTTTGTGATGTTTTATTTCTTTGTGACGTTTTATTTCTGTGTGACGTTGTTTTATGTCTGTGTGACATTGTTTTAGTTCTTTGTGACGTTGTTTTATTTCTTTGTGACGTTGTTTTTATTCCTTTGTGACGTTGTTTTATTCCTTTGTGACGTTTTTATTCCTTTGTGACGTTATCGTATAATAATTATATTATAATGGCCTAAAATGCGTAGATTTCATAATTATTTATAAATTTTTAAAAAGTTTTGCAGGAGTCCAAACACTTTAAAGTTACAATATATAAAATAAGAATAACGTGGCACATGCCGGTTATGTTAACAAGATGGAAGTTGGGCTTTTACAGTAATTTGGTCTGTAAATGTTACAGAAGAAAAACATCCCGTGATGATGATGAAGATGATGATGATGATGATGATGGTTTTGAAATGTTCACGATAAGTCGTGTTCTTAAATTGTGATAATATCGAATAACTAATGAATAATAGATGCACATAATACGGAATGTTTAAATAGAACTAATGAATTTGTGTTTTCTCGCTGTTTGTTTGAGGACACTGTTGCTAGGCAACTGGGGGAAAAAAATGTCCACGGAGCGTGAGCTAGCTAATGATTTAGCTTAATGATTCAGTCAATCATTCAGCTAGTATTTACTGTATTTGCACACACACACACACACACACACACACACACACACACACACACACACAGTAACAGTGGAAATGATATGGAATTGTCGAGAACGTCAACATTTACCTCAGGCGTGTCGTTAAA
>CM042545.1:23175864-23213364 GCA_023630585.1 Cranoglanis bouderius | reverse complement strand
ACACACACACACACACACAGGAATGCATGTAGAAGTGTTTTTAATTCATTCCAATTGATCAGGAAGAAGAAGTTGCGGTTCCACCCACGTCAGCTCTATCCTGCGGCCAAACAGGGAGAAGTCCAGAGGGTTCTGCTCATGCTCAGTGCGTACAACACAACACCTGTCCAATCAGCTCTCTCCATTTAATACCACTTCCACCAATCAGCTCTCTCCATTTAATACCACTTCCACCAATCAGCTCTCTCCATTTAAAACCACTTCCACCAATCAGCTCTCTCCATTTAATACCACCTCCACCAATCAGCTCTCTCCATTTAATACCACTTCCACCAATCAGCTCTCTCCATTTAATACCACCTCCACCAATCAGCTCTCTTCTTTATACCGTAATTTATTAATCTGATTTCTCTCTCTCTCTCTCTCTCTGTAGTGGAGGGTATAGACCCAGGGTATCAGTCAGACTCTCAGAATCGGCGCTCTGCTCTTCACGCTGCTGCTCAGCGCGGCCTGCTAGAGATCTGTTACCTGCTCATACAGGTACTACAACGGAATTCTGGGAGTTTCTCCACTCGCACAGGGAAAATTCTGGGAATTTATCCAGTCACCAGAGAGAAATCTGGGAATTTGGGCAGTTTATTCAGAGAAATCTGGGAGTTTAGCCACTTGTGCATGGGAATTCTTGGAGTTTATGCACTTGTATAGGGGAATTCTGGGAGTTTAGACGTGTACAGGGGAATTCTGGGAGTTTAGCCGCTTGTGCAAGGGAATTCTGGGAGTTTATGCACTCGTACAGGAAGAATTCTGGGAGTTTAGCCACTTGTACAAGGGGAATTCTGGGAGTTTATGCATTTGTACATGGGAATTCTGGGAATTTAAGCAATCCTGCAGGGGAATTCTCAGATTTAGCCACTTGTACAGGAGAAGATATAATTTCTGTTAATAATATATGGCATATTTATGGTGTGTGTGTGTGTGTGTGTGTGTGTGTGTGTGTGTGTGTGTGTGTTTGTGGTGTTTGTAGGCAGGCGCTAAATTGGACACCCAGGATAAAAGTCTGAGGACCCCACTGCTGGAGGCCATCATTAACAATCAGGTGGAGGTGACGAGGTATCTCATACAGAGCGGAGCGTGTGTTTACCACGTCGTGAGTACACACACACACACACACACACACACACACACACACAATTTTTTTTTCCTTTGCCCATTTTTATTGTTCATTCAGCGACACTAATGAGTCCAATATATTTTAAAAATATATTTTTTAATAATTATTTTTTGTTTGTAAACAAATACAGTTTTGAGGGGTCCGAGCACTGCCATTGTTTCTCAGTATGCAGTTATTATCAATTCTATATAACATACAAGTGTCTCTCTCTCTCTCTCTCTCTCTCTCTCTCTCTCTCTCAGGAGGAGGATGGCTCCACAGGTCTCCATCACGCTGCTAAACTGGGGAATCTGGAGATCGTCACGCTGCTGCTCAACACCGGACAGGTGGACATTAACGCTCAGGTGAGATTAAACTGCATGTTTGATTAATTGTAGCTGATTAGAATGGAGTAAACTCTGGTGACGCTGTGAGTGTCTCCTGTGGATAAGGTCAGGTGAGCAGTCCAGTCCTGCATGGGGTTTATTTACATTAAATTGTTTCTCTGTCTGTCTCTATCTCCATCTGTCTGTCTCTCTCTGTAGGACAGTGGTGGTTGGACTCCTATAATCTGGGCTGCTGAACATAGACACACTGATGTGATCAGAGCTCTGCTGAACAGAGGAGCCGACGTCACGCTGAAGGACAAGGTCTCACACACCTCATACACACACACACACACCTCATACACACACACCCATGTCTGTGGTTCTGATTTGTGTGTGTGTGTGTGTGTGTGTGTGTGTGTGTGTGTGTAGGAGATGAACGTGTGTGTGCACTGGGCATCGTTTGCTGGCAGTGCTGAGATCACTGAGCTCGTCCTGAATGCTGGGTGTCCTCTAACCTCCGTCAACCTGCACGGGGACACGCCCCTGCACATCGCCGCCCGCGAGGGACACATCCACTGCGTCACGTCCGTCTGTCCTTCATACTGTCTGTCTCTCTGTCCATCCATCTGTCTGTCCATCAAACTATCTGTCTCTCTGTCCATCCATCTGTCTGTCCTTCATACTGTCTGTCTCTCTGTCTGTCCATCTGTCTGTCCTTCATACTGTCTGTCTCTCTGTCTGTCCTTCATACTGTCTGTCTCTCTGTCCATCCATCTGTCTGTCCCTCTGTCCATCCATCTGTCTTTCCTTCATACTGTCGGTCTCTCTGCCTGTCTATCCATCAAACTATCTGTCTCTCTGTCCATCCATCTGTCTGTCCTTCATACTGTCTGTCCATCTGTCTGTCCTTCATACTGTGTCTCTCTGCCTGTCTGTCCATCATACTAGCTGTCTCTCTGTCTGTCCATCTGTCTGTCCTTCATACTGTCTGTCTCTCTGCCTGCCTGTCCATCATACTA
Organism: Cranoglanis bouderius; assembly: GCA_023630585.1. Classification (NCBI taxonomy): domain Eukaryota; kingdom Metazoa; phylum Chordata; class Actinopteri; order Siluriformes; family Cranoglanididae; genus Cranoglanis; species Cranoglanis bouderius. The sequence goes on along the minus strand of CM042545.1, from coordinate 23,210,866 downwards.
TCTGTCTCTCTGTCTGTCCATCTGTCTGTCCTTCATACGATCCGTCTCTGTCGGTCCATCTGTCTGTCCTTCATACTGTCTGTCTCTCTGTCCATCCATCTGTCTGTCCATCATACTGTCTGTCTCTCTGCCTGTCTGTCCATCAAACTATCTGTCTCTCTGTCCATCCATCTGTCTTTCCTTCATACTGTCTCCCTCTCTGTCTGTCCATCTGCCTGTCTCTCTGCCTGTCTTTCCATCATACTATCTGTCTCTCTGTCTGTCCTTCATACTGTCTGCCTCTCTGTCTGTCCTTCATACTGTCTGTCTCTCTGACTGTCTGTCCATTATACTATCTGTCTCTCTGTCTGTCCATCTGTCTGTCCTTCATACTGTCTGTCTCTCTGTCTGTCCTTCATACTGTCTGTCTCTCTGACTGTCTGTCCATCATACTATCTGTCTCTCTGTCTGTCCATCTGTCTGTCCTTCATGCTGTCTGTCTCTCTGTCTGTCCTTCATACTGTCTGTCTCTCTGTCTGTCCTTCATGCTGTCTGTCTCTCTGTTTGTCCTTCATACTGTCTGTCTCTCTGTCCATCCATCTGTCTTTCCTTCATACTGTCTGTCTCTCTGCCTGTCTATCCATCAAACTATCTGTCTCTCTGTCCATCCATCTGTCTGTCCTTCATACTGTCTGTCTCTCTGTCTGTCCATCTGTCTGTCCTTCATACTGTCTGTCTCTCTGCCTGTCTGTCCATCATACTATCTGTCTCTCTGTCTGTCTATCTGTCTGTCCTTCATACTGTCTGTCTCTCTGCCTGTCTGTCCATCATACTATCTCTCTCCCTGTCTGTCCTTCATACTGTCCGTCTCTGTCCGTCTCTCTGTCTGTCCTTCATACTGTCTGTCTCTCTGCCTGTCTGTCCATCATACTATCTGTCTCTCTGTCTGTCCATCTGTCTGTCCTTCATACTGTCTGTCTCTCTGCCTGTCTGTCCATCATACTGTCTGTCTCTCTGTCCATCCATCTGTCTGTCCTTCATACTGTCTGTCTCTCTGTCTGTCCATCATACTGTCTGTCTCTCTGTCCATCCATATGTCTGTCCTTCATACTGTCTGTCTCTCTGTCTGTCCATCATACTGTCTGTCTCTCTGTCTGTCCTTCATACTGTCTGTCTCTATGCCTGTCTGTCCATCATACTATCTGTCTCTCTGTCTGTCCATCTGTCTGTCCTTCATACTGTCTGTGTCTCTTTCCATCTATCTGTCTGTCCTTCATACTGTCTGTCCTTCATACTGTCTGTTTCTCTGCCTGTCCTTCATACTGTCTGTTTCTCTGCCTGTCTGTCCATCATACTATCTGTCTCTCTGTCTGTCCATCTGTCTGTCCTTCATACTGTCTTCCTCTCTGTCTGTCCTTCATACTGTCTGTCTCTCTGTCTGTCCTTCATACTGTCTGTCTCTCTGTCCATCCATCTGTCTGTCCTTCATACTGTCTGTCTCTCTGCCTGTCTGTCCACCATACTATCTGTCTCTCTTTCTGTCCATCTGTCTGTCCTTCATACTGTCTGTGTCTCTTTCCATCTATCTGTCTGTCCTTCATACTGTCTGTCTCTCTGTCTGTCCTTCATACTGTCTGTTTCTCTGCCTGTCTGTCCATCATACTATCTGTCTCTCTGTCTGTCCATCTGTCTGTCCTTCATACTGTTTTCCTCTCTGTCTGTCCTTCATACTGTCTGTCTCTCTGTCTGTCCTTCATACTGTCTGTCTCTCTGTCCATCCATCTGTCTGTCCTTCATACTGTCTGTCTCTCTGCCTGTCTGTCCACCATACTATCTGTCTCTCTTTCTGTCCATCTGTCTGTCCTTCATACTGTCTGTCTCTCTGCCTGTCTGTCCATCATACTATCTGTCTCTCTGTCTGTCCTTCATACTGTCTGTCTCTCTGTCTGTCCTTCATACTGTCTGTCTCTCTGTCTGTCCTTCATACTGTCTGTCTCTCTGTCCATCCATCTGTCTGTCCTTCATACTGTCTGTCTCTCTGCCTGTCCATCATACTGTCTGTTTCTCTGCCTGTCTGTCCATCATACTATCTGTCTCTCTGTCTGTCCATCTGTCTGTCCTTCATACTGTCTGCCTCTCTGTCTGTCCTTCATACTGTCAGTCTCTCTGTCTGTCCTTCATACTGTCTATCTCTCTGTCCATCCATCTGTCTGTCCTTCATACTGTCTGTCTCTCTGCCTGTCTGTCCACCATACTATCTGTCTCTCTTTCTGTCCATCTGTCTGTCCATCATACTGTCTGTCTCTCTGTCTGTCTCTCTGTCTGTCCTTCATACTGTCTGTCTCTCTGTCTGTCCTTCATACTGTCTGTCTCTCTGTCAGGTCCTTCATACTGTCTGTCTCTCTGTCCATCCATCTGTCTGTCCTTCATATTGTCTGTCTCTCTGCCTGTCCATCATACTGTCTGTCTCTCTATCTGTCCTTCATACTGTCTGTCTGCTCTTCATACTGTCTGTCCATCCATCTGTCTGTCCTTCATACTGTCTGTCTCTCTGTCCGACCATCTGTCTGTCCTTCATACTGTCTGTCTCTCTGTCCGACCATCTGTCCTTCATACTGCCTGTTTGTCCATCTGTCTGTCCATCTTACTGTCTGTTTCTCTGTATATTTTTCAGACTGTCTGTCTGTGTCTCTGTCTGTCCTTTTTACTGTCTGTCTGTCTCTCTTTCCTTCATACTGTCTTTCTCTCTGTCTTTCCATCTGTCTGTTTTTCATACTGTCTGTCTGTCTCTCTGTCTTTCCGTCATACTGTGTGTCTCTCTCTGTCTCTCATTCTATTTGTTAGACTGTCCTTCATACTGTCTGTCTTTCTGAATAACTGTCTGTCTGCATTTCCCTCTTTCTTTTATTCTTTCATTTTCTGACTTTTTCTTTTTTTTAACCTTCTTCATTCCTTCCTTTCTTCCCTTCTTTTTCAGTTCTGACTTTCATTTTTAACATTTAACAAGTCTGTCTGAATTTAAATTGTGTCTCTCTCTTCCAGGCTGTTCCTGTCCAGAGGGGCGGATATTGATGTTGTGAATAAAGAAGGGGACACACCCCTCTCCTTGGCACGACCTGATTCGCCGGTGTGGGTGGCGCTCCAGATAAACAGGAAGTTGAGGAGAGGAATAGCCAATCGGATTGTGCGGACGGAGAGGATCATCTGCAGGTCTGAGTTCCATCCGTTTTAGCCTCTCCATGGGCTGTGTCCTAAATCATGTCTAAAGGCACTAAATAGTGCAGCATTATGATGTCATACTGTGTGTGTGTGGTACTCTGGCAGTTTGTCAGTTCAAAAACAAGAACCTGCCAAAGACGGAACAGATCCTGGGGTTCTACTTCATTTCCACCAAGACCAACAAGAACATTGTTAAGCCCAAGGTGAAAGAACAGCTCTGCTGGCACACTTCAAAACTAGTATTGTAACTGGATCCTTTTTGTACTGGAACTGAATTCTTTGGTATAGGACTAAGAGTTGTTTGGTACTGGAACTGGAAGCTTAGTGGTAGAGGAACTGAATTTTTTGGAATTGGAACTACATCTATTTCTTACTGGAACTTGATCTGTTTGATATTGCATCAATTTAAATTGAAATTGCATTAATTTTGGAACTGGAGCTGTATGGTGCCGAAACTGGATCTGTTATAGGAAATGGAGCCGTATAGTACCTTAACTGGAGCTGTTTGGTACTGGAACTGGAGCCTTTTGGTACTGGAACCAGATTATTTGTTCTTGGAATTGAAACGTTTGGATTTGAAGCTGGATCTTTTGCTATTGGAACTAAAACTTTTGGTACTAAGACACTTATATTGGAACAGGCGCCTTTTAAATTGATAGTGGAACATTTGGCTTCACGTCTGAAAATGGTACTGTACTGAGAACATTAAGTACCGGTACTGGGTAATTTCTTGTTGAAATTGGTGCCTTTGTTACCAGACCAGGAACCTTTGGTGTTGAAAGTGGAGCCTTATTGATTGTAACTGGAACCTTTGATAATTAGATCTTATACTTAGATCTTTGATAATCATTGATATTGGAGCAGGAAAGTTCTTGGTACCAGAACTGTTTTTTTTCTGTATTGGAACTGGATCCTTTCGGACTGGATTCTGTGTGTTTGGAACTAAAGATTTTGGTTTTGAAACTGGGCCATGTGACACTGGACCTTGAACTTTTAGTATGTAAACAGGAAATGTTTCTAGTGCTGAATCTTTTGGTGCTCAGACTAACCTTTGATATTGGATCTAGATCTGTTTGGTATTGGCAGGAGAATTGGATCCTTTGGTACTGAAAGTGGACTTTTTTGGTGTTTCAACTGGATCCTTTGCTATTTGAGCTGGAACATTTGGTACTGGTACCACACCCTGTAGTACTGGGACCAGATTCTTTGGAATTGGAACCAGAGCCTCTGGCATTATAACTTTGACTGGAAGCCTTTGTACTGGAACTGGAACCTGAGTGATAGAAATAAAAAATTGTGTGTGTGTGTGTGTGTGTGTGTGTGTGTGTGTGTGTGTGTGTGTGTGTGTGTGCAGCGACGTGGCGCAGGGTTATGAGAACGTGCCGATCCCATGTGTTAACGGTGTGGATGACGAAGACTGTCCGTCAGACTACAAATACATCGCAGAGAACTGTGAGACCTCTGCCATGAACATCGACCGCAACATCACACACCTGCAGGTAGATGCACACACACACACACACACACACACACACACACACACAGACACACACACACACCCCTGCAGGCAGTTAGCGCTGAGTTTAATAGCTAACATACACACCTAATGTACTAAGTACTAAGATGATGTGAGCGGTGAGCAGATCGTGGTTGATATGGTAACATTATATTTTGAAAGTTTTGACTCTGTTGTGTGTGTGTGTGTGTGTGTGTGTGTGTGTGTGTGTGTGTGTGTGTGTGTGTGTGTGTGTAGCACTGTAACTGTACTGATGACTGCTCCTCCAGTAACTGCCTGTGTGGACAACTCAGCATCCGCTGCTGGTATGACAAGGTAACAGACTCTGTGTGTGTGTGTGTGTGTGTGTGTGTGTGTGTGTGTGTGTGTATGTTAATTACACATAATTAATTACCAATTGTGTGCGCGTGTGCATTTTAATTTGTGTGCATGTGTACAAGTGTTTGTCTGTATGTGAGTGAGTGTGTGAGAGTAATATGTGTTAATTAGTGTGTGTGTGTGTGTGTGTGTGTGTGTGTGTGTGTGTGTGTGTGCGCACTTGCTGACAGGATCAGCGTCTGCTGCAGGAGTTTAATAAAATTGAGCCTCCTCTGATCTTTGAGTGTAACCTCGCCTGCTCCTGCCACAAGACCTGCAAGAACAGAGTGGTACAAGCCGGAATCAAGTGAGCCAATCACGTCGCACCATGCCCTGTGACATCGCTGACCCTGTGATGTCAGAGAATGTGAACACTGACACCGCAGCGTATATCTCAATGTTCTCTTTGAACCTACTGTGTATCTGTTTAATACTGTGTGTGTGTGTGTGTGTGTTTGTGTGTGTGTGTGTGTGTGTGTGTGTGTGTGTGTATCAGGGTGCGCTTACAGCTGTACCGCACGGAGAAGATGGGGTGGGGAGTCAGAGCTCTTCAGGACATTCCTCAGGGGAGCTTCATCTGCGAGTCAGTGCTCTTTCTTTCTTTCTTTCTTTCTTTTTGTTTTTTTGTAATTCTTTCTTTGAACTGTGTGTGTGTGTGTGTGTGTGTGTGTGTGTGTGTGTGTGTGTGTGTGTGTGTGTGTAGGTATGTTGGGGAACTGATCTCTGATGCAGAAGCAGATGTGAGGGAAGACGATTCATATCTGTTTGATCTAGACAATAAGGTAAATGTTTAATTGAGCCCCTTTGACCCGTCCGATAGAGCCCCTTTGACCCGTCCGGTAGAGCCCCTTTGACCCGTCCGATAGAGCCCCTTTGACCCGTCCGATAGAGCCCCTTTGACCCGTCCGGTAGAGCCCCTTTGACCCGTCCGATAGAGCCCCTTTGACCCGTCCGGTAGAGCCCCTTTGACCCGTCCGATAGAGGCCCCCTTTGACTCGTTCCATAGAGCCCCTGTGACCCGTCCGGTAGAGCCCCTTTGACCCGTCCGGTAGAGCCCCTTTGACCCGTCCGGTAGAGCCCCTTTGACCCGTCCGGTAGAGCCCCTTTGACCCGTCCGATAGAGCCCCTTTGACCCGTCCGGTAGAGCCCCTTTGACCTGTCCGATAGAGCCCCCCTTTGACTCGTTCCATAGAGCCCCTGTGACCCGTCCGGTAGAGCCCCTTTGACCCGTCCGATAGAGCCCCCCTTTGACTCGTTCCATAGAGCCCCTGTGACCCGTCCGGTAGAGCCCCTTTGACCCGTCCGGTAGAGCCCCTTTGACCCGTCCGGTAGAGCCCCTTTGACCCGTCCGATAGAGCCCCTTTGACCCGTCCGGTAGAGCCCCTTTGACCCGTCCGATAGAGCCCCCCTTTGACTCGTTCCATAGAGCCCCTGTGACCCGTCCGGTAGAGCCCCTTTGACCTGTCCGGTAGAGCCCCTTTGACTCGTTCCATAGAGCCCCTGTGACCCGTCCGGTAGAGCCCCTTCGACTCGTCCGGTAGAGCCCCTGTGACCCGTCCGATAGAGCCCCCCTTTGACTCGTTCCATAGAGCCCCTGTGACCCTCTCTCTTCCTCTCTTTCTTCCGCTCTCTTCTTTGCAGGATGGGGAGGTGTACTGCATTGATGCACGTTACTATGGTAACATTAGTCGTTTCATTAACCACCTGTGTGATCCAAACATTATCCCGGTACGAGTGTTCATGCTGCATCAGGACCTCCGCTTCCCCCGGATAGCTTTCTTCAGCTCCAGAGACATCCTCACAGGCCAGGAGCTTGGGTAACACACACACACACACACACACACACACACACACACACACACACACACACACACACACACACAATCACACACAATCACTGTTTGAAGCTGCCATGTTTTCTGAATTATAAGACTTTTCCTCTTCCAGGTGCTACAGTTTATACAGTGAAATGACATTATAAATTTTATCTAATCTACATTCGTGTGTGTGTGTGTGTGTGTGTGTGTGTGTGTGTGTGTGTGTGTGTGTCAGGTTTGATTATGGAGACCGTTTCTGGGACATTAAGAGTAAGTACTTCACGTGTCAGTGCGGCTCAGAGAAGTGTAAACACTCAGCAGAGGCCATCGCTCTGGAGCACAGCAGGCAGGCACGACTCGACTCCTTCCCAGAACCCGCCACCGAACCCGGGTTCACCACACCAGGAAACTCCTAAACTCCTCTCCAGAACCAGTGACAATGCATTGTGGGAGTTGTCAGTACTGTACAGCTGTGTTGGCTGTTAATTTTTTCTATTTGATCTATGCTGATCTACTCAGTTTGTATAGATTATCATAAGGACAAAAGACCTGCTCTCAATAACTCGGTGAAAGGCTCCGTTCTAATACTGTTCCTAATGCGCCCTCATCCCCTTAACCTTCACTGAAGCCTTCTGGCCACCTTCTTTTTCAAGGTTGTAAGTGTACCAGCTCATTGATTAGATGAGTGTTTGAGGCAGAACTTACCCAGAAGGTACAGGAACAGGAACAATAAAATAATTAATGTTTCATAGCTTTTCCATCTGATTGTCGGTGTTCAGGTTCCTCCAGATCATCACAGTGAGGGTTCTGGACCTCTGTCTAGTCAAGGGCTTCGGATCGAGGGCTCTAGAGTGCTTACTGTTTGAGGGTTCTGGAACACTTTTAGTATTTTTAAGAGACTTCCTGATCAAGATGTTGGTTTTTTTTTAAATCCCTGTTTGAGGGTTCTGGAACAGGTTCTGGTCTCGTGCTTTAGAAAACATCCTGTTTAAAGGGTTCTGGAATACTTATTGGTCAGTTATTTCTGGGAAACCTCCGGATTAAGATGTTCGAGAAGACTCACTGGTCAAGTTGTTCTAGAAGACTTCCTCATCAAAGGGTTGTCCAACACTTCCTGGTCTAGCAGTTCTACTGGAGAACACCCTAAGCCCTCAACCTTTCAAGGTTCTTGAACACATGGTGCAGATGGAGAGGCATTACTGCATGTTGCTAGCAAGTAATCTTACCAAGTTCTCAGCACATTAGCCACTTAGCAGACCAGCCAGGAAGCAGGTCAGATAGCTATCTAGCCGGCGTGACTCAGTACAGTGTGTGAAAACCACAGAAGATCGTTTTAGCTTCGCCGTTCTGGTGCTGCACACTCGTATGATGTAGCTGACACACTTGTGTGTGGTCGTGACGGTGAGTGGACGAGGGTGCATTAAAAGCAGTGTTAAACATGTTTATGTTGGAGAGTGCACTCTGTAGGGTGCACTATGTAGTGTATAATGTAAGGATTCCTTCATTAGGTTTTTTTTTTTTTTTTTTTTTCCTCCTTTTTTTTAATGAACTTTGGACTATACGAGTTTCCTTACAGTGACAGAACTGCTTTTGTTACTATTATGTAGTTTGAATAAATATTTGATACAACAGTAAAGTGTGTGTCATTTATTCACTCCTCTGTTGTTCTTCCACATACACACTGCACCTTTTTTGTAAATAAAATATATTATTTAATTGCTTTTAGTATTTTTTCTTTTATTTTTTAATCTCTTTTTTTTCTTTCCCTTTTGCTTTCATTTTTATGCATTTATTTATTTGCTTGTCATTATAAATCATTATTTGTTGCTTGTTTCTCAGCATCCCTCCTCCCTAAACTCTACCTCTTTACCTGTACAGCCGTGGCCAGAAGTTTTGAGAATGACACAAATATTAATTTTTACAAAGTCTGCTGCCTCAGTTTTTATGATGGAAATTTGCATATACTCCAGAATGTTATGAAGAGTGATCAGATGAATTGCAATTAATTTCAAAGTCCCTCTTTGCCATGAAAATGAACTTAATCCCAAAAAAACATGTCCACTGCATTTCAGCCCTTCCACAAAAGGACCAGCTGACATCATGTCAGTGATTTTCTCGTTATCACAGGTGAGAGTGTTAACGAGGACAAGGCTGGAGATCACTCTGTCATGCTGATTGAGTTAGAATAACAGACTGGAAGCTTTAAAAGGAGGGTGGTGCTTGAAATTATTGTTCTTCCTCTGTTAACTATGGTTACCTGCAAGGAAACACGTGCAGCCATCATTGCTTTGCACAAAAAGGGATTCACAGGCAAGGATATTGCTGCTAGTAAGATTGCACCTAAATCAACCATTTATCAGATCATCAAGACCTTCAAGGAGAGAGGTTCAACTGTTGTGAAGAAGGCTTCAGGGCACCCAAGAAAGTCCAGCAAGCGCCAGGACCATCTCCTAAAGTTGATTCAGCTGAGGGATCGGGGCACCACCAGTGCAGAGCTTGCTCAGGAATGGCAGCAGGCAGGTGTGAGTGCGTCTGCACGCACAGTAAGGAGAAGACTTTTGGAAGATGGCCTGGTGTCAAGAAGGGCAGCAAAGAAGCCACTTCTCTCCAGGAAAAACATCAGGGACAGACTGCTGTTCTGCAAAAAGTACAGGGATTGGACTGCTGAGGACTGGGGTAATGTCATTTTCTCTGATGAATCCCCTTTCCGATTGTTTGGGGCATCTGGAAAAAAGCTTGTCCGGAGAAGAAAAGGTGAGCGCTACCATCAGTCCTGTGTCATGCCAACAGTAAAGCATCCTGAGACCACTCATGTGTGGGGTTGCTTCTCAGCCAAGGGAGTGGGCTCACTCACAATTTTGCCTAAGAACACAGCCATGAATAAAGAATGGTACAAATACATCCTCAGAGAGAAACTTCTCCCAACCATCCACGAACAGTTTGGTGATGAACAATGCCTTTTCCAGCATGATGGGGCACCTTGCCACAAGGCAAAAGTGATAACGAAGTGGCTCGGGGAACAAAACATCGACATTTTGGGTCCATGGCCAGGAAACTCCCCAGACCTTAATCCCATTGAGAATTTGTGGTCAATCCTCAAGAGGCGGGTGGACAAACAAAAACCCACAAACTCTGACAAACTCCAAGCATTGATTATGCAAGAATGGGCTGCCATCAGTCAGGATGTGGCCCAGAAGTTGATTGACAGCATGCCAGGGCAAATTGCAGAGGTCTTGAAAAAGAAGGGTCAACACTGCAAATATTGACTCTTTGCATAAACTTCATGTAATTGTCAATAAAAGCCATTGACACTTATGAAATGCTTGTGATTATACTTCAGTAACAGTAACATCTGACAAAAAGATCTAAAAACACAAGCAGTAGACTTTGTGAAAATTAATATTTGTGTCATTCTCAAAACTTTTGGCCACGGCTGTATCTGTACCTGCACCTGGTCTGCACGTGCATCTGTACCTACGCCTGTACCTATGCCTGTACCTGTACATGTACCTACACCTGTATCTGCACCTGCACGTGCACCTGTACCTGTACCTGCTGCTGCAGGGTGTGTGGTCTGAGCGGCTCTGATGCACATTCATACTGCACTTTAATGTCCTAAAGGTACAAAAGAAAGCCTTGTGGTGTCTTATTTCCTCTCATAATGCCATGTGTTATTCCAGTCCTGAGAGAGGGTGTTGTGTGTTTAGTGGGCGGGGCCAGTGTTTACACAAGCTGTACAAAGTAGCCTGTTGATGCATAAGGAAAAAGATGGGGGAAAAGAAACCCCACCTTAGATACATAAGAGGAATAATAGTTTAGAATTAATAATAAGAATATATATATATATATAATCTGTACAAATGTGCTACATAGTGTATAAAGTAGTGAAATACTTTATTCTATACAACACTGTATTACAAATATGGAGCCATTTGAGATTCCTATCCCTTACAGAATAATCACACATGAAAATTGTGTAAAATAAATAAACAAATAAATCACGTTAAAAAAAAACAAAAACAAACATGAACTACACGTGTAAATAAAAATAAATTGGAACAAGACAAGTATAAGCAATAATATATATATGTATATATAATAATAGCAAGCTTTGATCATCTTTTCAATGTTGTGCATCATTTCAATCTTTTATAAAAACGGAAACTTCGGACAAAATGACACAATAACGATTTTACAAATAGATCTTTAGGAGATAAAAGTCATAAATATCCTATATTTCTTCTTTCCATCGCTTCCTTGTTTTCCTTCTTTCGGCTGCCAGAGGGCGCTTCCGGAATAGCTTCGCTAAGTGGGCGGGGCGAAACCACGAAAGGGCCAGGTGAGCGGCAGGTGCGCCGTGACGTCACTGCTTGGTAACCTGCTACCGAGAAACACAGAGAGAGAGAGAGAGAGAAGGAAGAAGAGATTTGTGTTGGTGTTGGAAGTTTTTAACTTCAGTCTGCACAGTCTGGGTTACACACAGAACCACATCAGCATGGGGAAGAAAAAAGAGGATACAGAACAGCAGCAGTCTGAATATGGTGAGCTCACATTTTTAAACTGAGAGAGAGAGAGACAGAGAGAGAGAGAGACAGAGAGAGAGAGTGTATATCTATGTATGTGTCTGTCTGTCTGTCTGTCTGAGGAACATCTCGCTATACCGTCACTTGTCATGTCACCTTTCCTGTGTGTTATTTAAAATCATCATTATGGTTTTCTAGATCCACTGGATTTTTTCCTCCACTATGTACTGTACAATAATACTGATAAAGTCGCTGACACAAAAATCACTTCTTGTTGGTGCACTGCAAACAGAGTAGAAGGTGTTATAACATACTCAACTGAATCCTAAATGGCTCCTTATTTGACATATAGTGCACTACAAAGGGTGTAGAATTACACGATTATATACACTACACAGTGTACTTGTATAGTGAGTAAGGAACTGAACATTGTTATTTTGTCACAAAGTGCACTAGAAAGGGAGTAAAATTCATTTAATACCTGATCTAGGGTGTAGAATCCCTTGTTGTATACCGGATTTAGTGAACTTGTTATTGTTTACAAGCGTATATCAAATGTAGGCCACTAAATAGGGTGTAAAAGCTGTTATTTCATACCCAATTTATAGTGCACTACATAACGTGAAACTAGAAACGGTTATTATGTACACTCACTGTCCAGTTTATTAGGTACACCTTATCCAAGAAGCCAATCATGTGTCAGCAGCACAGTGCATAAAATCATGAATACAGGTCAAGAGCTTCAGTTAATGTTCACATCAAACATCAGAATGAAGAAAAAGTGCGATCTCTAAAGTGTGGCTTTTAAAGTGGCATGGTTGTTGGTACCATCATACAACAACAGATCTCCTGAGATTTTCACACACAGCAGTCTCTAGAGTTTACACAGAATGGTGCGCAAAACAAAAAACATTGAGTGAGCGACAGTTCTGTGGGTAGAAACGCCTTGTTGATGAGAGAGGTCAGAGGAAAATGGCCAGATCTGGTTCGAGCTGCCAGGAAGGATATAGGAACTCATATAATCACTCTTTACAACCTTGTTGAGCAGAAAAGCATCTCAGCAAGCACAAAACATCAAATCGTGAGGTGGATGAGATACAACAGCGGAAGACCACATCAGGTTCCTCTCCTGTCAGCCAAGAGCAGGAATCTGAGACTATCATGGGTACAGACTGTCACAGAGATCAGATCTTTTCCTCATTCTGATGTTTGATGTGAACATTACCTGAAGCTCTTGATCTGTATCTGCATGATGAGTGTATACTGCATAGTGAATAAGGATCTGAATCTAAAATGGCTCCTTATTTGACACATAGTGCACTAGAAAGGGTGGAAAAGCTGTTATATACACTACACAGTGCACTTATATAGTGAATAAGGAACAGAACATTACATGACTCATTTATTCAACACATAATAAGAGCAGAATAAATTTAATACCTAATCTAGTGTGTAGAAGCCCCTATTTCATATCTGATCTAGTGCACTACACAGAGTGTAAACAGCCTTTATTTTATACTCAATATAATTCCCTTTCATGTGGAAAAATGAATAAATGATTATACTTTTTAAAGCAGTATTCCAGTCTTCAGTAAAGTGAAGTATAATTAGTAAATGGGAAAACACTGCTGGTAAATGAGAAGCCCATGTAGTGCACTAACAGGAAGTAGATAGTACACTATTGTGACACATTACTTTAAACTGCTAATAAGCAGGTTTTTTTTTCCATGTATCCTAATGGACGTAATGGAACTACTGCTCTGGCTGACACGACTCAGTAGATCCACACTACGCTATTCATGTAACATTCGTCAGGTCCTAAAGCTCCTTTTTTTTTTTTTTTTACTTATGCAGTATCTATTTCCTGTAATGGGATTGGTTCCTGTAATCGTTCAAAGGTTTACAGCATTCTGTGCAAACCAGCCATAAACAGATCAAATGAAATCAGAAGGAAGTGTGTAGGCCAGTAAAAGAAAATAAAAATAAAATAATAAATAAAAAACACAGAAACTAGAGGACTTTGTCTCAGTGCTCCAGCCACGGTGTGTTTTTTAACTTTCCCCTAGTGTAATGTCATGGAAACAATTTTAGCTTCCTTGTTTTCCCAGGGGAGCTTTTGAAAATTAACATTATTATAAACCATTAACACTGTAGGTTATCTTTTTTGGCTAATGTTGCGATGCTAGATTCTGCATTCGGGAGTTTTTGGATTTCTAGACTCTACGTTTGGTAGGCGCTGGGTTTCTAGACTCTACGTTTGGTAGGCGCTGGGTTTCTAGACTCTACGTTTGGTAGGCGCTGGGTTTCTAGACTCTACGTTTGGTAGGCGCTGGGTTTCTAGACTCTACGTTTGGTAGGCGCTGGGTTTCTAGACTCTACGTTTGGTAGGCGCTGGGTTTCTAGACTCTACGTTTGGTAGGCGCTGGGTTTCTAGACTCTACGTTTGGTAGGCGCTGGGTTTCTAGACTCTACGTTTGGTAGGCGCTGGGTTTCTAGACTCTACGTTTGGTAGGCGCTGGGTTTCTAGACTCTACGTTTGGTAGGCGCTGGGTTTCTAGACTCTGCGTTTGGTAGGCTCTGGGTTTCTAGACTCTGCGTTTGGTAGGCTCTGGGTTTCTAGACTCTACGTTTGGTAGGCGTTGGGTTTCTAGACTCTGCGTTTGGTAGGCTCTGGGTTTCTAGACTCTACGTTTGGTAGGTGCTGGGTTTCTAGACTCTACGTTTGGTAGGCGCTGGGTTTCTAGACTCTGCGTTTGGTAGGCACTGGGTTTCTAGACTCTGCGTTTGGTAGGCGCTGGGTTTCTAGACTCTGCGTTTGGTAGGCGCTGGGTTTCTAGACTCTGCGTTTGGTAGGCGCTGGGTTTCTAGACTCTGCGTTTGGTAGGTGCTGGGTTTTCCAGTTGCAGTAAAATGAGACAAAATAACTAGTTATTCTCCCTTCTGGTGTTAAGTGTGGCATAATGCCATTATTTGACAGAGAAGAGTTTATGAATTTTAGAAACATTCCAACGAGTGCATTAAGAACACCTGTTCCAGCTTTGCTTACTCTTCTCTATCCTGTTTCACACTTCAAATGTGAAAACACCAGTAAATGAAACCAGCGTGTGAACTACAGTCAGGCTTTCGTGTAAAACCAAGTGCAGATTAAATGGCTCTCCAAGGAACAATGTGTTTAAAACCATTTACACAGAGGGCAAGAAAGGAGGCAAATGCTGTACTGACGAAAAAAAAAAACATCAACACCCAAACGTGTGTGTGTGTGTGTGTGTGTGTGTGTGTGTGTGTAGAGCAGAGTGTTTGGAGCAAAGGAATTTAGTGCAGTGTTTTTGATTATTAACCACATGAACTTTTTTTCATTCTGACTCGGTCCTCAACCTTTAGACTTCCATGGCTTTTAACAGTAGCACATAGGGAGGTTGAGAACAGGACAGCATGGCTTTGTGTGTGTGTGTGTGTGTGTGTGTGTGTGTGTGTGTGTGTGTGTGTGTGTGTGTGTGTGTCCGTGTCCTCTATATCAGAAATAGCCGTTCTCATATTTTGCAGTGTCTCATATTTCAGAGCAGTGCAGATGAGATTTGAGGTTAATGACCCATTCACATTGACCAAATGGGTAAGGTTGAGTGTTCCAGTAGTTAAAATTGGGAAAACACTGCTGCTAGGAAACTGGGAAATATGGACACCAAAAAATAAGATCCCAGATATTCAGCTAGTTAGAACATAGCAATTAAGTCCTACACAGACAATGTAAAGACACGGTGAAATTGGAGCTTCAACATTTCCCTCGGGGTGTGTTGATAAAGTACTGAAAGATGACTCCACACACGTCACTACAATTACACTTAGCACTGGCCACTAATGTAACTTTTTGTGTTCCAACCTAGTGACAAACATCAACATTCTGTCATGAGTTGTGAACTCGTTTAGATTTGCAAATAGGTGTGAAAAAGGTATTGAGATATGGTGCTTAAATAAAACTATAGATACTGTGGCAAAATCTTTGTCAATTAAAAGTGACCTCACTAAATCATTCCATGAGGTTCAGTGTGTGGTAGTGTGTGTTGTGCAAGAAATAAAACATGATTTTTCTTATCTTGAAGTTAATAAAACATGAAGTTTTAGCGTCTGACGTACACGTCCCCGTGAATGAGCCGTTACTATAAAAACGATAACGTGTTAGAACGAGTGCATTAATATAAACCTGTGATTTGCAGCTGCGCTACTGTCAGAGCTGCTGTTATAGAAAACTAATCAACACCTTCTGACCCAATCACGATCCAGCATTCAAAAGCTGCGTGGGATAAAGAGCGGAAAAACACTAAAATATGACGAATGAGCTCGTCACATTGAGCTCGGATGTTAAAAAGCAAAAACAGATGTTAGATTAGCGAACAATAAATAAATGCCTATATGGAAATGCTGCGTCTGTGTTTTATAAGATTAGATTTTATCAGAGTGACGTCAGGACATCAGGTGAGTGATAAGTTTATTAAACAACACAAGGGACTGTTTCATAGGACTAATCAGACGTTAACTAGGCCGCCGGAGATTTATATTATTAATCAGACAATCGGACATAATTGTGGTAAGATAAAGCTGTGGATTCCTGAACATTTAATGAGTCAGATACAAATATAGATTATTTTAAATCAATTATAAATAGTGTTTCTAATTTAAAGACTTAAAAAAAATATTTACACACAAAGCTAACGGGCATTGTGGGTGTTAGAACTGATCGTCATATTTCCCATCATGAAACAGCTTGAAAAGTGTCTCCGGGCTGTGATTCCCAAAACCAGAGGCAAGAGATCCAAAAACATCCAGAAATGCTCCAAACACTAAGCCTTTGGGTATTAAAGGGTTTCGGTGATGCATCTGACCAACAAGGTTAAAGCCGTGTTCTGCAGTCTGAGTGAGACAGTGGAGATCATATTACTCATCACTCGCTTGTTAACCACTCTTTTGTCAATTTTGGTGGAATTCACTGTCATTACACACACACACACACACACACACACACACACACGTGTAGGTGTAAATACCAGGAAATAAAAGCTGAAATCCTAAAGTCTCATCTCATCAATCTTTTGATCTCAAACCCAAATGCCTTTGGTGTACAGCACAAACAAATGAACTGGCCTTGCCGTTCCAATAGTTTTGGAGGTGTGTGTGTGTGTGTGTGTGTGTGAGCATCTGTTAGTATCTCTCTCTGACTGTTCTCTCTCTCTCTCTCTCTCTCTCTCTCTCTCTCTCTCTCTGTACTCTTGGTTGTTCAGTGTAATGTGATCTGTTCTCCACCAGTAAAACAGGTTCACAGAGATGCAGTACAGTGATGTTTACTGATGGCCGTGTTTATGTGAAACTTCTCATAATGACTCTCTTTAATACTGAGTCTAAAGAATGCTTTATGGCTTCTTCAAAGAGAACTTCATCACATACGTGTTAAACTCCACAATTTTGCATGCAGAATTGCTTGATTTGATTTGTATATATAAACTTCTAAATGGCAAAAAGAAGAACATACAGTATCTCACAAAAGTGAGTACACCCCTCACATTTTTGTAAATATTTTATTATATCTTTTCATGGGACGACACTGAAGAAATGACACTTTGCTACAATGTAAAGTAGTGAGTGTACAGCTTGTATAACAGTGTAAATTTGCTGTCCCCTCAAAATAACTCAACACACAGCCATTAATGTCTAAACCGCTGGCAACAAAAGTGAGTACACCCCTAAGTGAAAATGTCCAAATTGGGCCCAATTAGCCATTTTCCCTCCCAGGTGTCATGTGACTCGTTAGTGTTACAAGGTCTCAGGTGTGAATGGGGAACAGGTGTGTTAAGTTTGGTGTTGTCACTCTCACACTCTCTCATACTGGTCACTGGAAGTTCAACATGGCACCTCATGGCAAAGAACTCTCTGAGGATCTGAAAAAAAGAATTGTTGCTCTACATAAAGATGGCCTAGGCTATAAGAAGATTGCCAACACCCTGAAACTGAGCTGCAGCATGGTGGCCAAGACCATACAGCGGTTTAACAGGACAGGTTCCACTCAGAACAGGCCTCGCCATGGTCCACCAAAGAAGTTGAGTGCACGTGCTCAGCATCATATCCAGAGGTTGGCTTTGTAGAATAGACGTATGAGTGCTGCCAGCATTGCTGCAGAGGTTGAAGGGGTGGGGGGCCAGCCTGTCAGTGCTCAGACCATACGCTGCACACTGCATCAAATTGGTCTGCATGGCTGTCGTCCCAGAAGGAAGCCTCTTCTAAAGATGATGCACAAGAAAGCCCGCAACAGTTTGCTGAAGACAAGCAGACTAAGGACATGGATTACTGGAACCATGTCCTGTGGTCTGATAAGACCAAGATAAACTTATTTGCTTCAGATGGTGTCAAGCGTGTGTGGTGGCAACCAGGTGAGGAGTACAAAGACAAGTGTGTCTTGCCTACAGTCAAGCATGGTGGTGGCAGTGTCATGGTCTGGGGCTGCATGAGTGCTGGGGAGTGTACTGTGACATGTACTGTGACATACTGAAGCAGAGCATGATCCCCTCCCTTTGGAAACTGGGCTGCAGGGCAGTATTCCAACATGATAACGACCCCAAACACACCTCCAAGACGACCACTGCCTTGCTAAAGAAGCTGAGGGTAAAGGTGATGGACTGGCCAAGCATGTCTCCAGACCTAAACCCTATTGAGCATCTGTGGAGCATCCTCAAACGGAAGGTGGAGGAGCACAAGGTCTCTAACATCCACCAGCTCTGTGATGTCGTCATGGAGGAGTGGAAGAGGACTCCAGTGGCAACCTGTGAAGCTCTGGTGAACTCCAGGCCCAACAGGGTTAAGGCAGTGCTGGAAAATAATGGTACCCACACAAAATATTGACACTTTGGGCCCAATTTGGACATTTTCACTTAGGGGTGTACTCACTTTTGTTGCCAGCGGTTTAGACATTAATGGCTGTGTGTTGAGTTATTTTGAGGGGACAGCAAATTTACACTGTTATACAAGCTGTACACTCACTACTTTACATTGTAGCAAAGTGTCATTTCTTCAGTGTTGTCCCATGAAAAGATATAATAAAATATTTATGAAAATGTGAGGGGTGTACTCACTTTTGTGAGATACTGTATATAGTTTTTGAGTGACCATTACTTGTTACACTCCTAGATTTTGTTCAAATTTAGAAAGAAAGTTTGAACATCAAACACATCTCAACCGATTAAAAACAGGTTGGCTCTCTAGACTCTGTGTTTGGAATGCTCTGAGGGTCTGGGATTTGCAGGAGCTCTAGATTGGGTTTTGGATTTGGAGGAGCTCTAGATTGGGTCTAGGATTTGGAGGAGCTCTAGATTGGGTCTGGGATTTGGAGGAGCTCTAGATTGGGTCTGGGATTTGGAGGAGCTCTACATTGGGTCTGGGATTTGGAGGAGCTCTACATTGGGTTTGAGATTTGCAGGAGCTCTACATTGGGTTTGAGATTTGCAGGAGCTCTACATTGGGTTTGAGATTTGTAGGAGCTCTAGATTGGGTTTGAGATTTGTAGAAGCTCTACATTGGGTTTGAGATTTGCTGGGGCTCTAGACTGTGTTTGGTTTCATGTAATCTCTAGTCAGACCCATCAGCAATGCAGTCTAAAGCCTCAACAAACCAGTGACTTAGACCACAGCCATGATCACACCACACCCTTAAAAGTGACCAATCTTGTTGTCAGGATCAAGTCATGAGGTAATTTGTAGAGTTTGTCATCAAATTTCACAAATCAGGAAATAAGGAAAGAGGAAATACAAGATAGGAATCCAGTCTGGCCTGTGGACCAGGTTCTGGAGCAGGAAGAAGACTTGGAACAAGTGTAGTAAACGTGATTCGTGTGGCTTTGAGATAATTGTGAGTTTACTGGAGAAGACAGAGGCACAGGATGCTGAATGTTTTTGCATCAGACTTGTTTCCCTTCGCTGCTGAATTCAAATCAGATTCAAATGCTGAAGTTCACTTCCTCCATCTGCTCTCTCTCTCTCTCTCTCTCTCTCTCTCTCTCTCTCTCTCTCTCTCTCTCTCTCTCGTGTGCGCTCTTTCTCTCTGCTGTCTTTTGTCCTTGTGTTGTTTTTTATTTTATTTTATTTTATTTATTTTTAAAAATCATCAACTTTAAATGCATTGACAGGGAGGCTTTCATTTACACAAACAAAAAATAACTTGAGGTTGTGTAAAGGTACACTGGACAATGAAAATGTTTACAGGGTGACCCATGACCCCAAAAACAGTAAGCAAAGAGCAACCAGGAAACAAACATAACCTGACTAAGCCATAAACAGAAGGGCAAAGAATAAAAAAAGATCTAAAAGCTATATCAGTGCTAAACTAGATGAGAAAGAAAAAAAATGTTCGAGAACGCTACCTAGCATTACAAACAAAGGGCTGTTATTGAAGTGTATTAGCTGAACAGAAAGAGCTAGCTTGCTAATAGGTTCATCAACACAAAACACTGTGATTTCTGTCTGTGCAGTTAATCATGGATATAAACATGGGATAGAGATCAGAGATATTTACACAGGGTGTAACACAGGGTGTGTCATTTGTCTGTTTGTGGGTAAAAAAAAAGCCAACGCAAAATTCAATTAAATGAACAGACAACTTTTATACCCTGAGGTGGGGCAGTTTACACAGCTTTTGAGTCGCGTGCATCAGGTAGCCACCATCAGAACTGTTTACAGGATGTCTTTGGTCCAAAATCATGACCTGGTGAATGTGGAAGTGTTCACGCTGCTGGACTATGTGTGTATGGTGTTTTATATGGGTTTCCACACTGCTGGAATAATAATCTCTGTATAGGTGGATGAGCTCCTAGATTGCCTTATTAGCTCGACATGTGTGTGTTTGTGTGTGTCGCATGCCAACTAAAGCATCAGAGCTGCCAGGTAACGAAGCGCCCGCTCCCTCAGAGATCAGTACACCCACCGCTCGGTGTGGACGCTCCCATGTTCTCAACAGGAGGAGCCTTAAAATCAGAAGCCCCATGCCTGAGGGGTTACACACACACATTAATTGGAGGGGAAACTAAATGCACGAAGATCTTGTGTCATGTCCATATTGAATGTTTAATGAGAATGCTGGGGTGGTGCTGTAATAGGAAAATCATCCACGGAGGGGGTGGTGTTACCATAGAAACAATACAATGTTGTTATTTAAAACAAAACAGCAACACATTAATATATACCTGTGATGTGATGTGCAGCTGCGCTACTGTCAGAGCTGCTGTTATAGAAAACTAATCAACACCTTCTGACCAATCACAATCCAGAACTCAACAATGCTGTGCTATAAGGAGAAATAAGGTCACAGAATGCATTCACTCTGTTTCTCCCAAACAATACCCTATCTCATCCCAAACTTAGTGACCGTTAAAGTATATCAGTAACCTGGCAACGTGATGACGTGCTTCCATCTCAAACAGTTTCCTTTCCATAACCTTGTTAGATATCAAAGCACTTCCTTATAAGAAAACTGACCTATAAGACCGAGTCATCGAAGCAGCCGCTTTTTTCAGACACTTTATATCCAGCTTAATCCACTATTTTTTATGTTAAATTGGATATCCTTTTAAAACCACACGTATGATTTTATATACAGAGCCCCCACTAATATCCGCCCCCTCGGTAAATACGAGCAAAGAAGGCTCATTAAAGAAAAATTGTCTTTATTGTTTAACCTTTTGATCTTTTGTTTGAAAAATTCACAAAAATCCTCTGCTCTCATAGATATCAAACAATTGTAAACACAACACAGGTTTATAAAAAAAAAAAAACTTTGTTAAATATAGGTGTGCAACAATTATTGGCACCCTTTGAATTCATATGAGAAAAATATATTATTAGTATATTCCCATTGTTATTTAAATTTTTTTTAGTACACCTGGGTGACTAGGAACAGGAAATTGTTCAACCATGATTTCCTGCTCCACAGGGGTATAAATATGAGGTAACACATAGGCCAAATTCCCTTAGTCATTCATAGCAATGGGTAAGACCAAGGAATATAGTTGTGATGTTCAGCAAAAGGTTGTTGAGCTTCACAAAATGGGAAGTGGCTATAAGAAAATAGCACAAGCATTGAAAATGCCCATTTCCACCATCAGGGCAATAATTAAGAAGTTCCAGTCAACTGGAAATGTTATGAATCAACCTGGAATTGGACGTGTGTCTATATCGTCTCAACGCACTGTGAAGAGGATGGTTCGAGTGGCCAAAAAATCTCCAAGGATCACAGCTGGAGAATTGCAGAAGTTAGTTGCATCTTGGGGTCAGAAAGTCTCCAGAACTACAATCCGAAGTCACCTACATCACCACAAGTTGTTTGGAAGGGTTTCAGGAAAAAAGCCTCTACTCTCATCCAAAAACAAACTCAAGTGTCTTCAGTTTGCCAGACACTACTGGAACTTCAAATGGGATCGGGTCCTATGGTCAGATGAAACCAAAATAGAGCTTTTTGGCAATAAACACCAGAGGTGGTTTTGGTGCACACAGAGAGGTAGCCATATGGAAAAGTACCTCATGCCCACGGTTAAATATGGTGGTGGCTCTTGGACTCTATCAAATATCAACAGATATTAAATGAAAACCTGACTGCATCTACTCCCTTGCCATGTATTCTCCAACCTCATCAGGCATTATAGCAGAAGACTCAGAGCTGTTATCTTGACAAAGGGAGGTAGCACTAGTACTGTTGACTAAAAGGGTGCCAATAATTGTTGCACACCTATATTTAACAAATATATTTTTATAAACCTGTGTTGTGTTTGCAGTTGTTTGATATCCAGATAGCAGGCCATAAATTGGCAAATATGCAACTGTGGACCTTCTACTTTAGATGTTGAAGGCATCTTATAGTAGAAGACAATCCTTGAAAATTTCATGCATTGAGCCCGAATAGTTAAAACATAATGACTTATGGAACCTTGTAACTTTTTCTGTAGTACTTTACAGTAAAATTAGGCCACACCCCCTTTCTAAAGCCTCTATATATCAGAAACTGATGCAGATACAAGCCTGAAATTTTGCACACTGTTTAAAGGCAATAGTGACATTATTTCCAGAAAGTATGAAGCAAATCTGTGATGGTCAGTCAGGAGGCCTCTGCTGATTTCACATGGATTGACCCATATCTTAATCATAAAGGGGTTTTCACATGGGAGGTGACGCATCTCTGTGTTCCTCTCTGCCTTCCTCAGTGCCAACGTTCATTATCTGCACGTGTCTTTCTCACGGTAACCATAGTAACAGCTGTTAGCACTCCTTTTAAGGCTACATGTTGAAAATAAACCCTGTGAATAAATTAAAATCCCAAATTTTCTTTCAATATGCTGGTGAAGTCCTTTAGAAATGTGAGTGAGGTTCTAAATCAGTCACTCAGTTCTCCACCTGAGGTAATTTAGCTAGATTATAGTCACCACAGTCTATCATAGCTTTCTTAGGTTCTGCATATAAACAGGAATTAAAGCACAAACATACTAGCTGTTAATATTACAGCCTTGATGGTGGCTTAATAACTATTTGAGAAAGATTAACCACATTATATTCCCATTTTCTGCATCTGTGTCAAGTTTGCTTGCCAAGCTGGAAATGTTGACCAAAGATAACACGGTTATTGCCTTGAGAGCCTGATGGAGGAACTGAAAATGAACAGGGGACTGGTGTTTATGTCCTTAACTGATATCTGGAACAACTGTTTTCAGGTTGTATCCTAGACCTAAGAAGAGAGGACTCTTGGAACATCAAGAGGTTTCCTAGACAATTTAAAGAACATAGAACAATGAGTGTATAATGTACAACTATCTAGTTCTTAATAAACTGGCAGCTCTGTATATAACTGAAATTTGTGAAATCAAATTGGAACTGGACAAATTAGAAGTAAGAACTTCATAATATACATCTGGTATACATCTGTTTTTATGAACTGAGTTCCACTGAAGAGACGCAGAGTGCCTCAGGTGTGTACACACACACTGTATCAGGACTCGTCATATCCCTGTGCTTAGTTTTTTTTTTTTTGCTAAACAGGTTTAACCGATATGGAAATCGCTAAGCCGACACACCACACTGACACACATGTGGCCCACGTGGCTACATGTGCTTCTATAGTGGCTGTGTCATAAATCAGGCACCATGACCAGTGTCCTTACATTTAACTCCTGATTTGTTTATGCATTGCAGTGCTGTTCTTGCTCAATATGCTTGCTCTGCCATTTTAAACATTTTTAACCATGGCTTCTAATGGTTCCGCCCCTTCCAATATAGAGCAAACTGTAAATGCTAGCAAATTCAACTACATAATCCAATATGGGTGTATTTGAGCATCTGATTGCTGGAACTATGGGTTATCGGTGAATACCCACACAGATAGTTTTTCCCGGTTGCGTCCGTTGCGGGAGCGGCTGAGCAGGGTCTGCTGTCATTATACAGTACGAGAGCGGCCTCTAGAGGCGAAATTAAAAACGATCACTGGAAAATTTTGTTGTGTTATTTGAAGTGTTGTTTTTTTTTTGTGTGTGTGTGTGTGTGTGTGTGTGTTTTAAATTCATTTTGGACATCTCTATTTTTATTTGTTATTTGGAGTGTTACTTTTTGGTTCAGTTTGGATATACAGTACTGGGCAAAAGTTTTAGACACATGCAAAGAAATGCTGTAGAGCAAAGATGCCTTCACAGTAATGAAATTAAATGTTTTTACATTAAAAAAGTAAAAATACGGTAAACAGTAGTAAGTGAAACAAAGTCAATATTTGGTGTGACAAAAAAATAAAAAATAAAAATAAAAACAGTAGTCTCCGGTACAATGTGTGCAGTTTTATAAGGAAATGAGCTGGTAAGTTTTATTGAGCATCTTGCAGAACCAGACACAGTTCTTCTGGACACTTTGACTTTCGCACTCGCTTCTTATTTCTGCAGTGAAACCCAGCAGCCTTCATTGTGTTTACTGTCTGAAAAGTGTCTCTTACTGTAATATGCTGCTTTCTTTAATGACATACAAACTATCGGTTTATTAATTGGTTATCGGCAGGCACCGCCCAACTTGGTTATCGGTATCGGTAACATCCCACTATTGGTCCACCTCTAGCTGACACTGCTGTAAGATTCAGAAGGCGTTGATATCTGATGATCCTTTCACGATGGCAAACTAGCTGATGGAACCAAGTTACTATTTGCCTCCTAAATTCATGGGAACTACATGAGTTACATACAACTCTGTGTAAATAACAAACCTGCTGCTCCACACACTGACCAGTTCCTCGGCGTGGTATCTAGTTAGAAGACCAGCTATTTAGCAGATTAGCCACTTCATAGATTGGCTCACTATCATGCTAGCTAGTTAGCAAACCAGCTGCCCAGAGGTATAGTATATCCAACCAAATGCAGGGGGTGGGGGTGAGGGGTGAAAAGGAAAATACCAAAAAACTGGTCTTCCTTGTTTTGTTTTGTTTTCTTTTTTCTCTCTCTCACAAATCACAAGGACAAAACAAGAAAGTATTAGAGCCCTAAATAGCTCATGATGTCATTCTCTTCACCATACTGACCCCCGCTTCCTGTGCTGTAAATACAATGGTTGTCTATGGATGTAATTTAGATAGAACTGAAAAGCTGTGACACTTAAATCCACAGCGTACACACCCCTGGATTATAGGAGTATATGAGTATTGTTATCATGTTTGTAATAAAACTTCCACTTTTGTCTTTCAGGAGAGCCAACACAATTTGACCCGACATTTAACGGACCCATCCACAACAGGTTTGTACAAATGTGTGTGTGTGTGTGTGTGTGTGTGTGTGTGTGTGTGTGTGTGTGTGTGTGTGTGTGTGCATAACTGTTCATGGATGTATGTACTGGAGGAAAGAAAAGCACAACTAATTTGCATGATCTTTGTCCAGGAGCTGCACTGATATCATCTGCTGCATCCTTTTCATGCTCGTCCTCGTTGGATACATGGTGGTTGGAATTCTGGGTAAGAATATACACAAGGATAGTGCATGGCATGTAGTCCTGCCCTTGTTTAGAAAGGAACAAACCTCTCCCTGGGTCAACAAGGGCAGAGCTTAAGTTATATTTACGCTACATTTATTCATTTAGCAGATGCTTTCATCCAAAGTGACTTACAAATGAGAAAATACAAGTTTGTGGGAGGATAAGGTGAGTAGTTAGGGGTTAGTTAGGTGTTCACGGAAGAGGTGGGTCTTTAGCCGTTTTTTGAAGATAGTGGCAGATTCTGCTGTCCAGATTGAGGGTGGAAGTTCATTCCACCACTGAGGGACAGTCAGTTTGAAGGTTCTGGAAAGGGACCTCGTGCCTCGCTGAGTAGGCACTATAGCAGGCGTCGGGCGTTAACCGATCGCAGGTTACGTGAGGGAACATAAACCTCAAGGAGGGTGTTGAGGTAGGGAGCTGCTGTTCCAGACAAGGTCTCGAATTTGATGCGAGTGGCTACAGGAAGCCAGTGGAGGGAGATGAAGAGGGGTGTGACATGGGTCCTTTTGGGCTGGTTGAAGAGGCGTGCTGCTGCATTCTGGATCCTCTGAAGGGGTTTGATGGAGCTGGCTGGGAGGCCTGGGAGTAGTGCGATGCAGTAGTGCAGTTTTGAGATAACAAGAGCCTGGACTAGTAGCTTTGTGGCCTGATCAGTGAGATAGGGTCTGATGCTCTTGATGTTATACAGAATGAACCTACAGGACCGTGCAGTTGTTGAAATGTGGTTCATGATCAAGTGGTCATCGATTAAAGTTGAACTGACTAGTCAAACTTGATTGTGTGACTTTCGGCTCAGCGTAGCGCTTAGCATGAAATACTGGCTTCATATAATGCAACATAACCGTTTCCAACAACAGCTAAGCTAATAGCAAACTGTTTAGTGTAGCTAACCTACCTAGCTACACAGTTGTATAGCTGTGTGTTATCATTATCGCTGTTGGCTGTAAATGAAGGCAACAATCAAACAAGGCTTTATCTCTGATCTATTCTCCGTTCAGGAGCGTACACAAACATGAATTAGATTCAAATGGAACACACACACACACACACACACACACACACACACACACTGAACAGTGAGTACATGCAGCTATGTTTGCTGTGTTGTCGCTAGTGCTAATATGGAAGTTCAGCATTAGCATATTCGCACCCATCTGGTCCAACAGGCTAATATTAGCCTTTGCATTGGCATTCTTCCTTGTTCTTGCTGATTCATCCTTTAATCACTTTATAATACTATATTTATAACACTTTATAATGCACCAATACATGGGAAAGTATAGTCGAGTTTTTAATGCTAATATTGAAGTTATTTGAAATCATATTCTAGCATATTAGCATCGAAAGATGGAAACTTAGCATTAGCTTTTTGGGGGGGAAATTTCTATTCGTACAATCTTTCTCTTTCTCTCTCAAACACTTTAGAATATTATATTTTTGATTCTGTATGGTGTAGTCTCTAGTGGTAACATGTATACTGTATTAGCGCAAGAAGGAAAATGTACAACGAGGATAATCGAACGCTTCATAATACTTGATAATTGTAGAATGATATTTACACTGAATGTAACTAGAAACAGATAAAAAGCACAATGTATTGTTCATTAAGTAATAAAAAAATATATATTGTTAGCAAACTGCTGTGGTACAAGAGGAATAAAACACAAGTGTCTTTTGCAGTTAAAAACAAAGCAGATGATGGAAAAAATGCATAAAATGTGCAAACATGAAAATAAATAAATAATTTGTGTTGCAGCATGGCTGTATGGTGACCCACGACACGTGCTTTACCCACGCAACTCCACCGGCATGTTCTGTGGCCTCCCACCCAATCAGTGAGAAGATCTCTCTCTCACACACACAAGCAAAGTCCAAAGACCTAAAACAATATCTTATGTAACGACGTGTAACATACAGAGCCCTCCACTAATAAACTAATAAACACAACACAGGTTTATTCAAACAATAACTTTGTTAAATATATGTGTGCCGCAATTATTGGCACCCTTTTAGTCAATACTTTGTGCTACCTCCCTTTGCCAAGATAACAGCTCTGAGTCTTCTCCTATAATGCCTGATGAGGTTGGAGAATACATGGCAAGGGATCTGAGACCATTCCTCCATACAGAATCTCTCCAGATCCTTCACATTTCGAGGTCCACACTGGTGGACTCTCCTCTTCAGTTCACCCCACAGGTTTTCTATGGGTTTCAGGTCAGGGGACTGGGATGGCCAGGGCAGGACCTTGATTTTGTGGTCAGTAAACCATTTTTGTGTTGATTTTGATGTATGTTTTGGATCATTGTCCTGCTGGAAGATCCGACCATGGCCCATTTGAAGCTTTCTGGCAGAGGCAGTCAGGTTTTCATTTAATATCTGTTGATATTTGATAGAGTCCATGATGCCATGTATCCTAATAAAATGTCCAGGTCCTCTGGCAGAAAAACAGCCCCAAAACATTAAAGAGCCACCACCATATTTAACCGTGGGCATGAGGTACTTTTCCATATGGCTACCTCTCTGTGTGCACCAAAACCACCTCTGGTGTTTATTGCCAAAAAGCTCTATTTTAGTTTCATCTGACCATAGAACCCGATCCCATTTGAAGTTCCAGTAGTGTCTGGCAAACTGAAGACGCTTGAGTTTGTTTTTGGATGAGAGTAGAGGCTTTTTTCTTGAAACCCTTCCAAACAACTTGTGGTGATGTAGGTGACTTCAGATTGTAGTTCTGGAGACTTTCTGACCCCAAGACACAACTAACTTCTGCAATTCTCCAGCTGTGATCCTTGGAGATTTTTTGGCCACTCGAACCATCCTCTTCACAGTGAGTTGAGACGATATAGACACACGTCCAATTCCAGGTTGATTCATAACATTTCCAGTTGACTGGAACGTCTTAATTATTGCCCTGATGGTGGAAATGGGCATTTTCAATGCTTGTGCTATTTTCTTATAGCCTCGTCCCATTTTGTGAAGCTCAACAACCTTTTGCTGAACATCACAGCTATATTCCTTGGTCTTACCCATTGTTATGAATGACTAAGGGAATTTGGCCTATGTGTTACCTCATATTTATACCTCTGTGGAGCAGAAAGTCATGGTTGAACAATTTCCTGTTCCTAGTCACCCAGGTGTACTAAAAAAAATATGTAAAATATCAATGGGAATATACTTCAAATATATTTTTCTCATATGAATTCATAGGGGTGCCAATAATTGTTGCACATCTATATTTAACAAAGTTTTTTTTATTTTTTTTTTATAAACCTGTGTTGTGTTTACAATTGTTTGATATCCATGAGAGCAGAGGATTTTTGTGAATTTTTCAAACAAAAGATCAAAAGGTTAAACAATAAAGACAATTTTTCACAGCCTTCTTTGCTTGTATTTACCGAGGGGCCCGATATTAGTGGGGGGCTCTGTAATAATGTAGGTGTGTTATAAATTTGATGATGATGATGATGATTATTATTATTATTATCCAATTTCACAACAATTGTGTGCTTATTACTTTGCATTTTATATAATCTTTTCACCTCTCTCTCTCTCTCTCTCTCTCTCTCTCTCTCTCTCTCTCTCTCTCTCTCTATCAGAGATAAGCCGAACGTGTTTTACTTTAATATCCTAAAATGTGCCACAGCAACAAACATCATGGCCGCCGCACTTCAGGGCCTCCAGTGTCCCACCACTCAGGTGATCATACAATATGATTGTGTGTGTGTGTGTGTGTGTGTGTGTGTGTGTGTGTGTGTGACTGATACACACAGTAGGTGTGAGTGTATCGATGATGTTAATGTCTCCTGTCCTCTGCTGCAGATCTGCGTGAGTTCGTGTCCTAACAATTTCTGGGTTCTGGACCCTCAAGCCTACACTTCTACCCATTCAAACTTAAAGAATTACTTTAAACAGGAACTGTGTGTGCCGTCCTTCAACCTCAGCAGCACCTCACTTGTACGTCTCTCTGCATTCATCTTAAATAGTGTTTGGATTCATGGTTTGTAAATGAATATAACTTGTGTACTTCATATTTACGTATGTCTTACGTATGTATTTCTTCATCCATCATTTCTCTGTTTATTTCACACAGACAGCAACGGATATCATTAACAGGGAGCTGTGTGCATTCTTCTACACACCTACCTCTTCAGGTCCATCTCTCTCTCTCTCTCTCTCTCTCTCTGTATGCCTTCCTATCCCTCATTATTATTCTGTTGTAGTAGTACTGATTACCTGTGATTTAAACAGGGCTGAGGCATGCTAATTTGAGCCTTGCAAGATGCACATTTGGCAAATTATTCCCCAATTAGTGCACCATAACTCAGTGAAAACTCACAAATCATCGTGGCATTGTGTAGAGGCCATTTCTCACAAGTGTCTACACTTACACCCACAGTAAGCTACAAGGTCAGCATACGTCACCTCTGGCTGCTCATTAGGGATAAATACATTATACATTTAAAATCTATATCGTGAATTTAGATATTTCTGTAAAGCTGCTTTGGGACAATGTCCATTGTTAAAAACGCTATACAAATAAAACTGAATTGAACTGAATATAGCAAAAAGGGCCTCAGCGTACTTAATGCAGAGACAACGTCCACAGAGGTTGGAAGCGTACAGACCCACATACTCTCTTGTGTTTTCATATCGGCTGTCGTTTAAGCGAAGTGCCAACAGAATAAACTATGCTGATCTTGTAAGTACAGATGTTGGAGGTGTTGCTCATCAAATTCATCCATCTTGGAATGAATCAGCTTGGGTACTCTTCATTTGTAATGACCAATCACAGGCTTGGCTGTGTAGAGTGTTCTTCCCACTGTGTTTGTCCAGCTGCCGTGTGTATGACCTGCCGAGCAAAGCCTTTGTGCGATGTCTGTCTGGTCATATTGTCTGTAGGCGCCAGCTAAAGGCTGTCTCTGTATCAAGTATGCCGAGACCTTAACTCTGCTCCATGGTTCCACAGTTGGTGCATTCCTCAGCTGATATTTGTGCCAATAGAGTGTGCTCTGAGAGAGTTTGGCAAAATGATATACTGTGAGATTGAGTTTCTAACATGACTCTGAATTTAACTATCACTGTGTGTGTGTGTGTGTGTGTGTGTGTGTGTGTGTGTGTGTAGTGTTGGGAAGGTGTTTACCCAGTTTAGGCCCGGCGTATGATAACGTCCCCAAGAACTTCAGTCTCTACGGCATGCCGCCCAATCAGACTGTGAACGTGATCAAGAATGCTACAGGGTAACATCACATACACATGCACTCCCACATATAATGTACACACACACACACATATAACTAAAATGAGGCTACTAAAATACACTATATGGCCAAAAGTATGTGCACCCCTGACCGTCACACCCATATGTGCTTGTTGAACATCCCATTCCAGATTTACTCCCCCTTTGCTGTTATAATGACATCAAGATCATTGAGATTACTGAGGATGTTTCCACTTAAAAACCATAAAGATGGAGCTTTGGACCTCAGTTCATATGAACAGTTATGCTATGATGGCTTTAGGACTATAATTACCACAAAAAGTTTGGCACTCAAGTCTCCATCAGTGAACAGTGGAGAAGTTCAACAAAACAGACTTCATATAAAAACTGTAATGAATTTTCATGGTTACACAACTGCACTATTTGACCATGTAGCATTAGCACATTTATAGAAGAGATTTATTTATGTATAATCGCACTATCCGGTGTCACCCAGATGAGGACGGGTTCCCTTTTGAGTCTGGTTCCTCTCAAGGTTTCTTCCTCATATCGTCTCGGGGAGTTTTTCCTCACCATCGTCACCTCTGGCTGCTCATTAGGGATAAATTCATACATTTAAAATCTATATCCTGAGTTTATATATTTCTGTAAAGCTGCTTTGGGACGATGTCCATTGTTACAAATAAAACTTAATTGAATTGAATAATGAGCTCCACTCATCTGGGAAGGCTTTCCACTAGATTTTGGGGCGTGGCTGTGGGGATTTGTGTTCATTCAGCTACAAGAGCATTAGTGAGGTTGAGGTCAGGTGCTGATGTTGATGTGAGGAGGCTCCAGTTCCAGTTCATCCCAAAGGTGTTCAGTGGGGTTGAGGTCAGGGCTCTGTGCAGGACACTCCAGTTCTTCTAACTTCTTCCAACCTTCACACACCATGTCTTCATGGAGCTCGCTTTGTGCACTTTGTGTCATGCTGGAACAGGTTTGGGCCTCTTAGTTCCAGTGAAGGGAAATTGTAAAGCTACAGCGTACAGAGACGTTCTATACAACTGTGTACTTCTAACTTTGTGGAAGAAGCACATATGGGTGTGATGGTCAGGGGTGTACATACTTTGGGCCATATAGTGTAGCTTCCTGAACACCATGCACCCAGAAACATGTACATAAACGCTCACACACATGCATGTATGCACCAATGTGCCATAACATGTATTTCTCTTTCCTTGGCAGTGATGGAAGTTTGTCAGCGTGAGTGAACACGAGTGTGGTTATACATTTCAAAACCGCTCATCTTCCTGCCGATCTTCCTGCATTTTTTTAACCTTCATATCCTCTGGTTTTCTTTCTTCCTCAAACTGTGTCTGAAATTGATTCTAGCTGAGTCCAATCCAAAGTCAACTAAAGTCCACTCAGCAAATCTACAACACAGGGACAAGCAATATTCTGTTACCTCCGAAATACCTGTAGGTCGTATGATTGTGGTCCATAACCTACAAAGCAGTAAACCTCTGGTCAAAACCAGAAACCAACTATAACTAGGAGTTAATTAATTATGTACACATGCTGACTAGGGATGAACAGGGACTAAGAACTACTCTAGAATGTGCAAGATCTAGAGACTGGTGACAAGCTGGTACTAGGATTGGGAAATAAACAAGAAGTAAGGAGAAGGTATTCAGAATGAACAAGATCAAAGGTCGCGGAATGATTAGGATCTAGTGATGAAGGACAATTAGGCTCTAGACATGAGGAATGAACAGGGTATAGGGAGGAAGATTGATTAGCATCTAGAGACTATGACTATATAGAGGAACGATTAGGGTAAAAGGGACGATGGACGATTAGAGTCTAAGAAAGAGGGACAATTGGGATCTTGGGATGAGAGACAATTAAGATCTTAGGAGAAGGGACAATTAGAATCTTGGGACGAGAGACGATTAAGATCTAGGGACAAAGAAAAATTGGGGTCTAAGGATTAGGAGCTGCTAAGGATGATTATGATTTAGAGATGAGGAATGAATGAATTAACTGGATCAATGGACAAGAAATAAACTCCATCTAGGGATGTGAAATGAACAGGAACTTGAGACATCAGGATGATTAGGATCTTGGGATGAGGAACGATTAGGATCTTGGGTCAAGGAAAGATACGGCTTAGGAAGATTAGGATCTAGGGATGAGGAATGAATGAATGAACTGGACAAGAAATAAACCACATCTGATATGAACGGGAACTCGAGACATCTGGATGAAGCGGTCATAGGAATAGGAAATGAACTGGGGACTAGAGATAAAGACGTTACAGGAACTAGAGATGAGGATGAGGAACTATGGAGGATGTAAAAACATGAAATAAGAAATGAACAGGAACTATTTCAGGAACCCAAACTGTGGAATTGAATGAACAAAAAGTGCGAACAATGAATCAACAGCAATGACTCATTTCAGCATTTTTTCTTCCTCTTTGGTCACCTTTTAGATAGTGGAGGTTCCACCATGTGCTGATCTCCAGAGCTTGTAGTGTGCTTCACTGTAGTGGCCGCCATACAGAGTACACCGCGAGTGTAGAGTGTGTATGCGTGAGTGTGTGTACATGTGTGTATGAAGCTGTAGTATCTGTAGTTGCTGAGTAGTGTTTTCTCTGGGGTTCACTATTAGCTAGTAGTGTTGAGTTAAAGCACATACCGACTCAGTCTCTCTCTCTCTCTCTCTCTCTCTCTCTCTCGCAGTGACGTTGTGGGTGGGTTTAACGCCCGAGACGTGGGCGTTCGCATCTTCGCAGACTTTGCTTCGACTTGGCAGTGGATCGTTCTGTGAGTGTGAATAGAAACATCTTTTTAAAATTCCTGTCACATTTATGACATTATCTCCATTTCTGACTTCACACCCTCTCTGTTCATCAACTTCACCTCCAGTGAATCCTCTTTACTGCCCTCTTACGCCTGTTTCAGTTCCGTCTCCACTCCAGTGAAGTGTGTCAGATTAAAGATCACTTACCCAGAAGGCACATGAAGCGTAAAAATGATCAACATATATGACTTCATATTTCAAAACATTTGATCATGTGTTTAGATTGTGTTCTATTTCTCCAGGCCTGGAGGAAATGAAGAAAGGAGGGATAATGGAAATGATGGAGGGAAGAACGAAGAGGCAGGAAGTGTATATAGGGAAGAAAGGAAGTGGGAATAGAAGGAAGAAAGGGAGGAACAAAGGAAATGGACCAAATAAAGATGAAAGAAGAGGGGAGGAAAGATAGGAAGTGCGGAGAATGGAAGGGAGGATGGAGGGAAGAATGGAGGGAAAATTGAAAGAATGGGGTAAAGAAGGTCGAAATGATGAAGGAACTCAGGAACCATGAATGAAAAAAAAAAAGAATAAGTAAGAAGATAAAAAAAAAGATACAGGGAGTGTATAATGAAGAAAGGAAGGGAGGATGGAAGGGGGAAAGGAAGGAATGAAAGGGGGGGAAAAAGTGATACATATATAAGAAAGGAAGGAAGGATATAAGGAGGAGAGGAAGATGGGAGCGAAAATGGAAAGGATAGCAGGAAGAAAGTAAAAGGAATTAACAGATAGGATGCATAGAGAGAAGAAAGGATGTAAAGAAGAAAGGATGGTAAGGAAAATGAGGAAAGACAAGATGGAAAAGGGGAAAAAGAAAAGAAGTATAGAAGGAAGAGAGGAGGAAAGAAGTTAACAAAGGAAACGAATGAAAGAAATATGGAGGAAGAGAGGAAAAAGATGGGACATACAGAGAAGAAAGGAAGAATGGGAGGAGGAAAGGAAAGACCTTAGGAAGGAACAAAGGAAATGTTAATGATGATCAGGGAAAGGATGGATGGATGAATGGATGAATGAATGGATGAATGGATGGATGGATGGATGGAAGAATATATAAAAGGAAGGGGGGAGAAGGATGGAAGGAGGTGTAAGGAATGAAGAAGAGCAGAAGAATATAGACGTGATGAAAGGAAAGACATAAGACAGGAAGGAAAGATGGAGGCAGATGTGAACAAAAGAAAGATGTAGGCTACTCCTGGCTGAGTGTTCTAGAACACTAACAGGTCACAGCACTCTAGAACACTAACAGGTCACAGCACTCTAGAACACTAACAGGTCACAGCACTCTAGAACACTAACAGGACACAGCACTCTAGAACACTAACAGGACACAGCGTTCTAGAACACTAACAGGTCACAGCACTCTAGAACACTAACAGGACACAGCACTCTAGAACACTAACAGGTCACAGCATTCTAGAACACTAACAGGTCACAGCACTCTAGAACACTAACAGGACACAGCACTCTAGAACACTAACAGGTCACAGCATTCTAGAACACTAACAGGTCACAGCACTCTA
>CM042545.1:23138364-23165864 GCA_023630585.1 Cranoglanis bouderius | reverse complement strand
TCTCGTTCCTGATGTTCCACGCTCCCTCAGCTGTGCTGCGAGCGCTCGCTCTCAGGCGGAGTCAAAAAGGGGTGCTTTAGAAAAAGAATTTGGGTCTCCGTGTCTGATTTGTTACGCCTCCTCCATAACTCATCATCATCATCATCATCATCATGATATCTACAATCTTACAGAAAAGAGTACAGAAATAGTCAATCAATCTCAAGACAAAACATTTACACACACACACACACACACACACACACACACACACACACACACACAGTTTTAACAACTGGGAGAACGTCACGGTGTGAAACTGAAACACTCGTACTGTAGAATTCTGACTGAACACTAATTTCATTCAATTTAAGCCCCGCCCCCAAAAACACAGATCCACAACCTTCATAGCGCACCTACTAACGTCGGCCATTTTAAGGCTCCGTCCCAAACGCTAACACCTGAGAGTCCTTGGTAGTGATTATTTCATTCCTGTGTGCAAACTTGGATCAGACGTGTTTAGCGTTCGGTTCGGGTTTATCCGAGTGCGTTTGTTTACGTCCGGTGCTAATCTTATACGTTAACCGCTAATTAACCTGTTAAAGAACCAGGCTATAGCAGTGTAAAGTTACCCTACGTCCACACTAACAAGCCACAAGGTGGCAGGCGAGCGTTCGTTTTCTACGTACGTGCCAACGCAGAGACACCGGGACTGAGATCTCCTTACCTCTAGGTCTTTAACGCTACTCTTACTAACACGATTAGAAATGATTGGCAGCTGACTTAGAACACTTTCTTGTGGTTGACCTGATCACTGCTTGGCATCACTGCACATCGGTGAGTCGGAGACTTCCATGATTCACGCCCACGGCAGAAGACTATTTAGCGATTTTAGGGGGCCAGCGACCGGGAAATGTTTAACTTGATGCGAACGACTAAAGTAATAGTCGTAACACTTCTTGTTTTTTCCCCCCCAGGGTTTCTATCAGAGACTCGTTGATCGTCGCGGTTCCTGAACCCATCAGTAAGACTCGTAACGCTTTAAAGTGCTTAAAATGTTTAATCCACTCTCAAACAGAAAGCCACAGACGTCATTTATACACAAACCGCTTCCTTTCTCGTATACGTTTCTACCGCCATATTGTACTATCCTGACACTACTCGTGAAACCATGGCAACCGGCAGTAAAGACATTAAAGACAGACACGCCTACTATCGACGTGCCACCGGTACGCACCAGTTAGCTTTCCGTATCACGATACATCCATGACTATCGCAAAATTGCACAACGTCGCCGAATGAGATGAACCCCGCGCTTAAGGTGTTTCACTTGCCTTGAGATTCTCTCAGCCTAGTCACTGTTCACGCAAGACAGCCAATGAAAACGGGAGGAAACTGGAAATCCAAAACTAGCCACACTGCTAGTTATAATAGTTCTCAAGAAAGCCACAGAGAAGGATTTAACGTTTGCTGTTCACTGTGCTCAGGCAGTGGAGTAACACGACACGTGACTGTCTTGCAATGTTCTAGCAGAACATCTAGTCACTTAGCTGGATACTCACTGACTTACTAACAGGAAAGGAAGGAGACGGCGATGCACGAAGGCTTTCCAGTTGGAAGTCTGTCATCCCTGATTATCTCGTCTTAGCAACCACCGATTTATAGTTAAGATGCTAGTTCTGCTAATTGTCTTTAGTTACGTAGCACCTCACAGATTTAGCAAGATGAAGATTCTCCTGGTAACCAGTTAGCGCTGGGAGGCGTGGCTTACCCACGATGCCGTACGAGAGTGTGATTCACCCAGCGCCGAAATGGCCGTGTTAATCCCTCTTCGTCAGATTCGGGCTACAAACGTCCACGTGCATGGTTTCCCTGTAATGTACACGATACCCATAATGCACTGTACGGCGGTAATCCTTGAACGGCTCCGGATTAGACACTCGAGAACCAGGAGGGCTAAATAATACTTTTTACATACACTAATGTGCTAAAGTGTGTGAAGAGGAATTCTCTTTGGTATGAAGCAGAAGTCATGAGACAGTGGGGTGATGATGTACACGTGTGTGTGTGTGTGTGTGTGTGTGTGTGTGTGTGTGTGTGTGTGTGTGTGTGTGTGTTTTATTTTTCCACACACTTGCTTTATTAATTTTTATGGAACATCATTAAACTCCCGCTGTGTTTTAATACTGTTCTCAACAATCAACAATCTGTGGTTGTGCGGTTGTGTGTGTGTGTGGGTGTGTGTGTGGGTGTGTGTGTGGGTGTGTGTGTATGTATGTGTGTGTGTGTGTGTGTGTGTGTGTGCGTGTGTGTGGGTGTGTGTGTGTGTGTGTGTATGTGGGTTTTTTTTGTGTGTCTCGGTCCTCACATCTTCTCTCTCCCTCTCTCTCTCTCCCTCTCTCTTTCTCCCAGTATCTCTCTCTCTCTCTCTCTTTCTCCCAGTATCTCTCTCTCTCTCTCATTCTCTCTCACACATGTTCACACACTCAGCATCCAGAAGAAGAAGAAGATGGCGAGGAAGAGGAAGAGCGAGTCCTGCCAGTTGTTGCCGTTGTTACCGTTCCCGTTGCCTTGGTGATCTGCGGCGTAGTGAGGATCTGAAAAATTAGTATATACATATTTACAACAACGTGAGGTTATTGTGGTACAAGACGAATAAAACACTTGGGGAAGTTCTGTTACAGGAACACACACACACACACACACACACACACACACACACACACACACACACACACACACACACACACACACACATCACCTAGTCACTGATTAATTTCCCATAACAGCATGTCTTTAAATGTTTTATTCCGTGCACGATATTAACGTGTTAATAGTTAAGTGGTGATACTCTGGGGTTTACATACAGAGATGAATATTACATGCTGTATTTCACCTGGTCTGTGGAACGGGTCGTTGGTGTTGAATATTGTGGTGAAGAAGCCGAAAGGAAAAGCACCGATACCGAAAGACATGTGGAACCCGGTATCACCGAAACCCTGAAACTACACACACACACACACACACACCGATATAATGGTATTACTATACATTCCCTTAACCCCGCCTTCTCCATATTTCTATTGGCCCCCTGTAAAGTAAGACTCACCCCTCTGCTCTCAGGCTCTGTTCTCTGTCCTTGAGGTCGAGGTGGAGTTTTTAATCTGTAACACACACACTTGATAAAGTCACGGCATGAGGTGAACACGTGACGTCAGACACCGGGACCGCGTATCTTTAGCGGTGGAGGTATTTCAGATTAGCCGCTCATGGCGGTATACGGTGATTGCCGTACCTGGGGTCCTCCTGGCTGGTGCTGCCGCGGCCGTACAGAGGAATGACTTTATCTCTGCTGATTCCTGCTTTGCACACAGGACACTGCTGCCTGGTTGGCCTCGTCTCCAACCACTGACCGAAGATTGTAACAAAACCAAACGGCACAAAAACCTTATTAGTGCCTACAGAATCATAACTTCTCTACCCTTACTACTTGTACTGTTATTAAAGTTACCCGAGTTGATATCCTTTGCTTTCACAACTGTTAAATCTGTAATTGGGCTAATATTTGGTATGATGTTTACTCACCTTGGTAGCTTCGTAGTTAGCTACCTAGCTAAGTTATTTTTTTAAAATTATTATTATTATTATTATTATCTTCAGGTCCATTGCATTCTAACAGTGTGAGGAAACATCATTATTAACTAAGCTAGCCACAGCATTGCACTGATTAATGTTTAATGTTAATGCTGCTTCACTACCAGGGGTTTACGTTGTGTTTGTGATCAAGATTGTGATTGGCAGATCAAACTAAACTCCAAAGACTCCATTCGTTTGACGTCAAGGTTCCACACGTTCACCTGCATAAGGATTATTACAATGCTCACTCAGAGGCTATGAGCTACCCTTACGTGTTACGCAAAACCAAACCGTTTTATTTTGGACGCACTGTTCCTCTAAGGCGAACATATCACTCTAACAAGAGAAGACAACTTTAAGCAGTTAGCTTACCTGATGAAGACATGGCCAGCTGTAGAGACACAGACACAGAGGGACATCAGTATTAATGACCGCAGTGTGAACTTACAGACAGGACCACATTTAAATTCAGGAAAATTAGATCCGGGACACCTGAACTCCGATCTGACTTCCATTAGCTGGAACACTCGCTATATCTGTCTGGACATGGACATTTCTTTAGCACTTTACAGACATACAGACACTGCTGGACAGATCACATGTTCTAACAGATCTTCTGAAATGAAAGTATACTGCTCAAGCACTGCAAAAAATTATTATTCAACCTGAAATGAAAAATAATCACGGTATACCGCCACAGAGATCAATTCAAGGTTCTATCCTACTCTAAGACTGTCCATCACATGCCTGCCACACGATCTTGCAGGTGGTGAGTCCATAAGATGGCTCCATGTTGCCATTTCAGCCTGAGCCCTTGACCAGGGCCTTGACCAGGGCCTTGACCAGGGCCTTGACCAGGGCCTTGACCAGGGCCTTGACCAGGTTACAAGGGTGGCCCCCAGTCCTGGCTCACTTAAGACTTTTTTCGTACCCTGAATGGGGGTAATTTGGGTCACTCTTTGTCTGACCTCTCCCCTCAGATCTGTTCACCAAGGGTAGTCCTACTGGGCACATTAGGCTTCACCAAAGTTCAAACAAAGTATGTAAGACTTTTGAATTGAACACAGGGTCTCTGTGGGTAGTGACTGAAAGAATAAGAAGAGCTTCAAGAGGTGAGGTGAAGAGCTTGACAATCCAGGAGAGTCTAAGAGTACAGCCACTGCTCCTCCAATTTGAGGTGATTTAGGCACCTTAGAGGTACAGGAGGTCCCCTGGTTGGCAGAGCTGTATCAGACACTGGAACCCCTTGGAGAGATTATCTCACAGTCAGCATGGAAAAACCTGGAGGAGCTGGAATCTGTGGCCAGGGATTGAGAAGTCTGGACTGACCTTCTCAGCCTGCTGCCACGACAACCCCCAACAGGTAAAGCGAAAGGAAAACGAATCAATTATGAGCACTACAGACAGATTACAGAATGGAAAGTATGCGGCATTAAAGATGGGACAGGACTCAGTGTTTTGTAAACGCTAAAGGAGGAACAGTTTGTTGTGAGGGTCAATATTTACATCAGGGTATTATTTCAATGTCACAGGGGTCAGAAACAAGCCGAAATGTTCTTCCACTTCCCTACCAATGTTCATCAGCTATGTTATATGCATTAGCCACCATTTTGAAAAATGACAGGATAAGATGAAACCACGATTGTAACATTTTCTTGAATCAAACAGCAAATAGGACGTAATTGCAGAACTGAAGAAATGTTGCCACAGGATTGGTCTGAGGAATTTGTTTCAAGATAATCGTTTGGACACCACAGAGTTAAAAACAAACCCTGTAGAAAGATGAACGGAGTATATAATTACTGTTGCACTACAGCGAGAGTAACCCTAATCCTACTCTCCTAATCTCCACTTAACCCCACTGATACCTTCTCCAACACCAGTGGGATGAGAGTGGTGGATCAGCCACAGCTCAGACTCCTCCGTTTCCACCCACACGTTCCTTCAGCTGATCATCAGCAATGTTTACTGTACTAATCACAAACACTGCTCAGCTTCCACAGGGGTGGGAATGAAACCAACAGCGAGCAGATATTGTGTCTGGGATATTCGTTGTTGTATTCGTTTTACTGCCCGGTGGACAATTAAGTTCAACAATCAGAAGACGACTCTACTCCTTACTGGCTTAAAACAAACAAACAAACAAAACAAACAAACAAAACAAACAAACAAAAGTTTTCATTTGGTACCTAAACACACCGTGTTTGTTTGGTTTTAAGACCACCTGTGAGCAGGTACAATGTCCTGGAATTAAATTTCCTTTCATATTTCCATCATGATGCTGATTTTTTTAATATTTCGTCAGCCCTGCCCAGGTAGTCACAGTGATGCAAGATAGTTTAGATTTTGAGGAACTAGAAACATCTACGCATCCCTGTCCATTTACCCCGACAGAAAGAGAGGACGCAGAGTCGGTGCATCTTTCAAGCCGGTCCCTCCAGAATTCTGAGGTTGCAGAAATTAATGCAAAATCAAGCAATACTCCACAATATTCGGAGGAGCGTGCAACCTTTCCAAATCACCGCGGATTTTCCACAGATTTGGGCCGAGACGAGTCACGTGACGTGACGTCATCGCGACACGCATTCAGACAAAGCCCTCTTCGTGCGACAGCGATTTCGCCAATTCGAGCACCGAAAGCTTTGCAAGTTGCATCAGAAATTTTGAAAAACGTCGCAGCAAAATCAAGCATTTTTGGCTTCATCAATCACACACACACACACACACACACACAAAAAATTCTCCGTGAAATCCTGTACGCACCGTCAAGCGAGTCGAGCCGAAACATCACTAAAGTGAGATGGTGGGCAGGGGCGGGGCTTCCAGGAGGTCGGTTCATATCAGTCAATAACTCAAGATGCCGATCGGATCGTCTGTCGTTTTAAAAGACGATGGTGTATTTCTGAGTGAGGACACTCGAAGCGGTGTACTCTGATGTTAAAACGCAGAGCTCCTACACCAAATGTCTCGTCTTTGCGAGTCAGCGTGGAACAGAAACAGTGACCATAAGGGTGAGGGTTCAAATCCCAGAACTAATACCTCCAAGACTCAGCTGTGTACTCAGACTGGATTCAACACACAGTGATAATAACAAACCTTATTTACAAACTGCATTCATGTGTAACACTAATTTAGAGTTTACATAATGACTGGATGCCCATTAGACAAACACTGCACTATATAAAGTGTACATGCCATTACATCACACACTATAAAGAGTGTACACTGTCAAGTGCACTTATACAGGGAGCAGACATGATTTTAGATTTTTCTGAATAGACAACTGACTTCATATTAGATAACGTCAGGTAGCTTAAGTCATATATATTTATTTTATTTTATTTTATTTTATTCACAACACCGAAATGCGATTCCTGTCTAGGCCACATGTTGTGCAGAAATGATCTTACTTTTCAGTACCACTGGATTAGCACCAGGCTAGCTGTGTGTACAAAATAAAAAATAACTCCGTACCAGAAAAGGTGTCCGCACAGACTGATCACGGCGTCCCTGGCGGTGTCCAGGCAGATATTACACTCGAAGGTAGCCCGCTCCCGCTGCTCCCGCTCGCCCTCTCCGCCGCTGCCTCCGGCCCGCCCGCCGTCCCGGTCACTGCTGCTCTCTCCACCCGGGAATCCTCCTCTGCTAGCCGGCGCGCCGTCACTCGAGGACCGAGGATCCGCGGCCTCCATGAGTCTTCTATTTACTTCGCTGTAAGATTATCCGCGAGCGAGCTTCGGAATCTGTAAAGCTGCGTCACCTGACCTGACAGTGAACTAACTTCCGCTTCCGGCCCTGGACAGTGAGCGGCGCAATTGGGAGGGGTTCTTTTGTAAACAAACAAAAACAAACAAACAAACGAACAAACACACACAAAAAGCCAAGGGGATTCACCTACAAAAAAAAAAACAAAAAAAAAAACTCAGACAAGCACGACATTACAGAAAAATACCAAACGAATAACAAAGTTTTGACAGCTTTATTATTATTATTATTATTATTATTATTATTATTATTATTATTATTATTATTGGAACACAAAGTAGTTCCCAGACACTGCTTAGTTTCATTCATGAATATAAAGAAAGGTAGCCTTTGATCAGAGTACTTACATTTATGAATGTGAAATTATGCCAATAAAATAATACGATTAATACCATAATAGCCTGTTGATTTTCTTTGTCAGCAACTAAATCATTAAAACCAAACAGCACATGATCAAAATCTGTCTTCTTTTATTTTGTGTATGATAAGGGTACAAACATCTTTCCAAAAAAAACAAGATGAACAGGGAAAAGTCCATAATAATTGAAAAGTATTTTCTGGAGATGATTCATAAAAAGATCGTTTTTTGAGCCTGATATTGGAAGTAACTTGGGGTTCGGTGTCTTTCACAAGGACACTTCGGCATGTAGGGGCACGTTGGCCCGGGAATCAAACTGCCGCCCCTGCAATTATTGGACAACCTGCTCTACCCCCTGAACCACAGAACATGCAAACGCCGTGCACACAGGGTGGAGGCGGGAATCGAACCCCTGACCCCAGAGATGTGAGACAAACATGCTTAAACACGCCCCCTTTATCATGTGCCAGACAAGCTCCATCAGTGACTCGTGCAGGGTAAACACGTGTGCATCGAAGTGCAAGACAAACTATACATTTGCAGTTTTCCAAACACTTATGAGAGTTACTGTCCTTGCCAGACATTTCTTTGTGCATGTGTTGGCTGCAGAAGATGTATTTAAGGAAGATGTTTTGCCGGTTTCAGTCTTAAATGTGGAAGCAATCACATAGATTATTGTCTAAGTCAAGTGTCTTTGAATGCACATATTGACCAGTAATTTGTAGTAATTCACACTATGTATGGAAACTAAGGTAAATGCCAGGTAAATGTTGACTATTTAGAATTTCATGAACTATTGAATTTGACTTGCTCCTTTCTTATCTTTACTTGATTTTTAGCAACCTGATGTAAGTGTTTTTCAACATTAATTTGCATAAACATTAATTTGTTAATGAAGTCATGTCCACAGTAATATCATTGCATTAAGTGTATTGTTTAAATCGTTTTTTTCCCCCCTGTCTGATTGTATATACTTTCCCTACAGGCCTGCTAAATCGAATTGTGAAAGGAGATTCCGCATTAGTCCGAGGTTAGGCTTTAATGCCATCACATTATAAAACATCAGAACTGAAGAATGAACAAAGACGTGTTTCTTGTTGCCCAGGTGTTTGTTTATTTTTTATTTATCCTTTATTTAGCCAGGAAAATCCCGTTGAGACACACGATCTCTTCTTCCAGGGAGTCCTGGTCAAGACGGCAGCACAAATACTTTCACATAAAAGAGCAATTTCATACTGAAACATGTAGAGTATATAAAAACAACACAGGAGA
Organism: Cranoglanis bouderius; assembly: GCA_023630585.1. Lineage (NCBI taxonomy): Eukaryota > Metazoa > Chordata > Actinopteri > Siluriformes > Cranoglanididae > Cranoglanis > Cranoglanis bouderius. The sequence goes on along the minus strand of CM042545.1, from coordinate 23,156,854 downwards.
AATAACAAAAGAGAAGAGAGATAGAGGCCATACCAGCGATATCCATAACACATTTCACCTCAAGAATGATGTAAAACAGCAGCATGTTTCCTTTAGGGCAGTTTGGAAAAGACCTTTAAAGGCATTCAGAGAAGAAAGTGTATGATAGGATAAAAGGCTGGAGACATAAGTAGGTAATTTGCCTAACAATGTCTTGGTGATAAATAGTAACATATGTTTTTTCTCCTTTGGTATAAAGAGGAGTATAAATGAAGTTTCATGCATATAAATCACATTATCATAATCTAATACAGATAAAAATGTGTTTTGTACTTTCTGGCTGCAAATGGAAAACATTTTTTAAATGGAGGAAAGCCCAGTTTTGGCCAAAATAATGGGATCGGCTGCATTAAACAGTCCCTCCAGGATTTAGTGATTTTGTGATTGCAGAAATTAACGCAAAAATCAAGTAAACTCTGCAAAATTAGGAGGAGCTTCGATTTTTCAAAATTACCGCAGATCTGGGCCCAGACGTGTCATGTGACATCATCGATTCACCTCTTCGATTCACGTGCCTCTTTGTCTAATAAAAGAGTGAACAGATCCGTTAAACCAAGGGTTATCTTTACCACTTATCCTAAATCTTCTAAATGGGGCATGTTTATCACATATAGCCAAGAAAGTGGATTTAAAATAATCCCAAACAAGATCAACATCAGGCATTTGTGATTTAACAGGCGTGCCTTGTTAAATGATTGTTTAAAGATTTAATAGATCTGAAGTGAAGGGAGTTCCCCCCCCCCCCCGAAACAAACAACAACTGAAAGACGCTGCGGTAAAAGCCTGGAAAAGCATCACAAAAGAAGAAACCAACAGTTTGGTGTCAGTGAGTCACAGGCTTGATGCAGTTATTGCAAGCAAGGGATATGCAACCAAATATGCAGTGGTAGCTCAGTGATTAAGATGTTGGGCTACTGATCAGAAGGTTGTGAGTTCAAAGCCCAGCGCTGCCGCTGTGGCTCCTTGAGCAAGGCCCTTAACTGCTCAGTTTTATAAATGACATAAATGTAAGTCGCTCTGGATAAGGGCGTCTGCCAAATGCTGTAAATATTAAGTTTTATTTACTTTAGGACTGTCGGTTCCAATACTTTTGATCACCTAAAAAATTGGGTGGTCTGTTAAAAAAAAAAAAAAAAAAAGGTGCCATGTTATAAGTTGTTTAACACGTCTAGATGTAAATATCAGAAAATAAAAGCTGAAATACTGATCTATCATCTGATATTAACTTTTTGCTCTCAAACACAAATGTATTCAGTGTAAAGCAAAAACAATAAAAATTTGGCCTTGCTGTTCCAGTACTTTCGGAGGGGACTGTAGATCATTCCTAGAGCGAGCTCTTTCTGCATGTTCCTTTATACAGCATGTATCTAAATCTCTAACAAAAAAAAATAAGGCTCTGTCTTTGTATATCCTTATTATAAGACAGGAGAAAAAAAACAGAAAGTAAGAAAAGACATGTACATGAGATACTACAGAGCTACAGAGCTACAGAGCTAAAGAGCTACAGAGCTACAGAGCTAAAGAGCTACAGAGCTACAGAGCTAAAGAGCTACAGAGCTACAGAGCTACAGAGCTACAGAGCCACGAGACTGAATCTTTAAACCGATATTAAACAGCTCTGGATACTGAGACACGGATAATTAGCTGCTCCTCCTTTATAACGAGCGAATTTAATCAGTGCTGTCACATACACCCCTAGTGGTAGAAAAGTGTAATAGCAGGTAAACTGACTATGCAGGGCTTCTGTATCACTTACCAGCATCACTGAGAGAGTGATTACTGATTTCAGTGCTCACAGGATGAAGACGGATGACAGACGGAATGTAAAGTCGTATAAAAGGGACATTTAAAGAAGGATTGGGATTGTGCCATGTCTGAAGATGTGGCTCATGCAGCTTTGTGGAGGGAGGAAAGTGTTTTTAGCACCGATAGAAAGAGTGAGGAGTGGATCATCAGCCCATTTCTTTGGCCCAGTGCTGTTTTAGTTGACTTTTATTCTAGGGCTTTTAGTTACGAGTACATTTCAGTGAGAAACTGGAGACAGTACCGGCGACTCCCAACCGACTACGACTTAAATAACGACACGTCTTACCTTCATTCGTATCGTTCACACTGCAGTGCATTACATTTCCAAACCAGCGGTGGAAAAGAGCAAATATAAGGAATTGTCTGCCATTGCAGAGTTTCTAAATGTAATTGGGGAAATGTATATATACTGTATACGTAGCGTATATTTTTATGCTATATATTTATTTATTTATTTACAATATTTATTTCTTAGACAAACTACCCATAAAAGTGCCACATAAACCATTTTTTGTTTTGCTTGGCGATGAGGGCGTTGCTTTATGCAAATGAGTGTGGCCCTACCCCAGCACATTAATTTAGAATGTGTGGGATTTATCAATGGTCATAGTTTACAGCTGTGTGTACACTTTAATACTAAATAAAAGTGATTAGGGGAGAGCGGGGTGAGTTGAGCCCGTTTTCACTTTAAACTGAGGGCATGACATTAATGTCTCCAACTAAAATATGTACATACACACAGGCGTAGCTATTTTTAACAGTAGTGACTAAACATAGTCATTTTGTGGGCACTTCTTTATGCTAGCCACAAGGTGATGGTGGGCATTTCCTGGAAAAATAATTATTAATATTCCCTATTTTATATATATATATATATATATATATATATATTTCGTCGTGCCAGCTCACATGCTAGTTCACGAGATTTTACGGCACTTGGACCATGAGACATTGAAACTAGATTTTCTATATGGTCTGCAAGCTCTGTCTCAATGTCTTCATCAAAGACTTGATTGGCATGTCCTGTTCTCTTATACCCTGCTCTTTTTCCTTCTCCTAGTTGTTTCAAACCCATGTATCGCTTTAGTCATCCTGTTGATCCTCATGTCCCTTGCCACCTGACGTATGGTCCTTCCATTCTGTACCCCTCCCACTGCTCTGTCCAACTCCACAAGAGGAGCTGACGCCCTGTCTGTCTTCCGTTTATAAACGCGTGGCATGATGGTTTTTGGTCTAACATTCCAAATGTCACATCATTTCGGTGATAAAATGTAAGAATGCAATGTAGAATTACAGTAAAATAATACTTTAATAATAATCATAAGAAGAGCCACTGGCTCAACTTAACCCAGGACTTTAGGCTCAACTTAACCCAGGACTTTAGGCTCAACTTAACCCAGGACTTTAGGCTCAACTTAACCCAGGACTTTAGGCTCAACTTAACCCAGGACTTTAGGCTCAAATTACCCCACTCCTGCCCTTTTAACAAACTTGTATCGTCCAGCAGTTTAGAGCTAACGCCATGCTAACAGTACAGCCTCATATTGTAACTTCCTAAAGCACTAACACGTGAGATTTTTTCAAACTTGTCTGTATTGTTCAGACACAAGAATCATGACTCCTTGAACATAAAAAAAAATCACTTTGAACAAAAACAAAACAAACTTAAATCTGCTTACCACTTATACCATGGGCCTCTATCAGTGATCTATATATATATATATATATATAGGAATAAGACTGGATAGCTCATAGAATTCTAAACTACCAGCAGAAGGTGAAGCCACTGGAAATGCTCCGGCGGCCATTTTACTATTCCCTTCTGACCTTCTGACAGAGGATGCAGACCGGCAACGGACATAAACTGTCAAGATAACCCGATGTGCTGCTTTTAACTGCAAAACAACGTTCGCTAAAGGATGTGCAGAAGTGCCCACAGGTTGTAATTTATACAGACCATGTACCTATTAGGCACAAATGCGTCGTTATCCCCGTGTAGAGTGGAGATAACGATCATAATCTTTAATAATCAACAGTAAAAATGTAGAGTGGAGATAACGATCATAATCTTTAATAATCAACAATAAAAATACAACGTCAAAGTGTATAAAATACCCCCTTTTTAAAGCAAAAGTACCCAATAGTGTTTTATAGAGATTTCACTCAGTGCTGTTAGAATATCAGCTTGGTGGTCAAAATGTAAGAACTGGCAGCTAAACACTAAACACTAAACACTAATACTCAAATACTCAAATACTTCAACACCAACACGTCAACACTACTGTAATCTACTATAATTATCCAAGAAACAATGGGTAAAAAGCACACGAGAATAAAATGAACCGGTCCTGGAAGGTAAATAAAAACGTGTAAGAATGTCCTAGTGTATATTAGCTGTGTGTGTGTGTGTGTGTGTGTGTGTGTGTGTGTGTGTGTGTGTGTGTGTGTGTGTGAGAGAGATAGAGAGAATAGAATGAACAGGTCCTGGAAGGCACATCATCCCTGTTGCGAATGAGTTTATATTTATTCAGTAGTGTTGAGTGTTTTGTGACTTTCTTTGGGCTGTTTTGGCTCTGAGGATCTGGCAACCCAGCGCAGTAGCTTCACTGTTGGTGACGTCATGAGCCATCCAGTTATATATATATATATATATGCAATGATTTGCACATAGAAAATAGAAAACATATCAAATGTTTAAACTGAGGAAATGTACCATTTTAAGAAAAAAAAAGGGTAATTTTGAATTTGATGGCTGCAACGCGTCTCGAAAAAGTTGGGACAGGGGCAACAAAAGGCTGGAAAAGTAAGTGTTACTAAAAAGAAACAGCTGGAGGAACATTTTGCAACTAATTAGGTTAATTGGCAACAGGTCAGTAACATGATTGAGTATAAAAAGAGTATCTTAGAGAGGCGGAGTCTCTCAGAAGTAAAGATTGTAGGTAGCACGATATTGATTTAAAAAAAAAATGATTTGAATAGTAATTTGTAAAAATGAACTAAATTTTGTACTATAATATTGCCTGTTTTTAGGTTTGCAGAACGTTCCCCTAACCTCAAATATTCATACATTCAGGCATCATTAATCATAAATAAAACAAATCAGTCTATATAAATAAATAATCAGCGCAAAATCAATGTTGATCTGTTGTTTACATAAAATAACAAGCCATGAATCTCAGGACATTCAAAACAGTAATTTTTTAACACAGACCCTCCCCGGATCAGGACGTCGCTCCAAACTGGATGAAAGAGCCAGGAGGAAACTGGTCAGAGAGGCTACCAAGAGGCCAACAGCAACTCTGAAGCAGTTGCAGGAATTTATGACAAAGAGTGGTCATTGTGTGCATGTGACAACAATATCACAAATTCTCCACAAATGTGGCTTGTATGGGAGGGTTGCAAGAAAAAAGCCACCCACGACTGAGCTTTGCCAAAACGCACCTTGAAGATTCTGAGGCCACATGGAAAAAGGTGTTATGGTCAGATGAGACTAAAATTGAATTATTTGGCCTCAACACCAAACGGTATGTCTGGTGGAAATCCAATACAGCTCACCATCCAAATAACACCATTCCTACAGTAAAGCATGGAGGTGGTAATATCCTGTTATGGGGCTGTTTCTCTGCAGCAGGGACTGGAGCACTTGTCAGGATAGAAGGAAAATGGATGGGGCAAAATACCGTCAAATTCTTGAGGAACATCTGCTGCCCTCTGCCAGAAAGTTGTCAATGGGAAGAAGGTTTACCTTCCAACATGACAATGACCCAAAGCACACAGCAAAACTGACCACACAGTGGTTGAAGGAGAAAAAGGTGAATGTTCTTGCATGGCCTAGTCAGAGCCCAGACTTAAACCCCACTGAAAATCTGTGGAATGAGTTGAAGACTGCAGTCCACAAACGGTCACCATCAAATTTAACTGAACTTGAGCAGTTCTGCAAAGAAGAGTGGGCAAATATTGCAAAGTCTAGATGTGCAAAGTTAGTAGAGACATATCCCAACAGAATAGTACTAAGTAGATCACGCCTTACGAACAGAACAGCTAACACATTTGAGAAAAAGTCTATTAAAAAACTAATTAGCCCCTAAATGAACTTTTGTTTTCTTTCGTTAGCATTCCTTAAGCTAACGTTATCCATCACACCTGCACCAAGTAAATTAGATCTGGAAAACGAGATGTCCTCATTCAACTAAATACAAATTCACACACTACTCATTAACACAGCGATAAGCGTTAACCTGGTAGTTACCTCCCCTCAGCTGCATTATGATATGAATTAGCGTCTCACTGCTAGGGTTGTCACGTTACCATAAACATATCTTATGATATGATAAAAGACACTTCCTTCACTTTGTTACCAATAAAATATTTAGAGGGTAAATTCCAAATCTTCTTCCAGTTAAGTCCATAAACCAAATTACTCCAGTAAGCCATTACATATAGGACAGATATTACGTGTAAACACGACCTACAATGATTAAACGTCTTCCAAACCCAAGCATCTATACTTTTATTAAATATTAAAATCCCAGACGGCCATTAAAAAAAATTAAAACTAGTATAGAGGCACTCACAATTTAAAACCTGTCTGTGAACCTCATTATGAAGAAATTAACCGCTGTTAAATCCACGTTTGTAAGTTTGTTTGTAACGTTCAACGTTTGACATTGACACTGAACTATAACTGGTCAAATGGGGCCCATTTCTCACGTGTTAAATACCGTAACACTCCATTAAACTCGTTGTGTTTATTTCGAACTATTCTTGTGTAAGTCGGGTCAGTAACGGATGTCTGTGAATATCTGCTCATTCAGTCCTCACTGGATTTACCCTCATCATCACCCTGGATGGAATCAGCCCTTCACAGACAATCGTACATTAACATCAACATAAATTATGCTTAAAGATTAAAATTGTTCTTTATTGCTTTAGGTTTTTTTTAGCCAGAAATTTAGCTTTTAAATGGCACAAATACAATCAAACTGTAAAAATTTGGGTTTTAGCATAAAACTGATTGAGTTTAGACGGCACCGAGCAAAGAGTAATGTTTCGATCAATAGACACATATAAAGTTGTGGACGAAGCAGGGCAAAAAGCAGACTTTATTTATGGTTCTACTTCAAATTAAGTTCAATACAAGCACAAAATATAAAATAAAACACTCAGAAATGTAGCTGTCTCGCATACATTATGTAACTTAGCAAATAATACTTACTTATTACTATCAACACACACACACACACACACACACACACACACACACACACACACACACACACACACACACACACACATAATGAAATGTTCACTGAAAGCACTTATATGTTTTGACCAGCTTTTGCTATGAAACAGAGGAAAAAGCTCAGTGAAATTGAGATAAAACACTTACAGTAGTCTCCATGCTGTGATTTCAGTAACTGTTATAATGAGGTGATCTGAAATTACTACAAAATTATTACAAAATAAAAGTCAATAATATAACAAACACTCCAAAAAACAATGTTCCACTCAATATTCTCTTCCCATGCCGTTCTACTCATCTCTATTGTAAAAGTCTGGGAATTAGGGATGGGCGATATGGACTTAAAACTATATCACGATATTTTCTGGTATTTATTGCGATAACGATATCAGTGGTGATATAAGTGTAGTGCCATTCACCACTGTTTTTGGCTACAAGTGATAGCTGCATGTAGGGCTGTGATGGTGGCAGATTTTTACCACAGCGGTGAGAGTGAAATTTATATCAATATATAATATAATATAATAATAATACATATACTTTTATAGGGTTCAATTAAATAAAAACCTAAATATAAAAAAAAAAAATTAAACGAGGCTTTATTTCAGCACTTCCGTCAGTGAAACAACTCAATACAGCCTTGTTGTTGCAATGAGGAACAGCCAGAGGGCGCTGTGGGATACGGTATTGTGATTGAGGGAGAAGAAGTGGATAATAAAGAGAGTGAAACACAGTCGCACGTTTCTCTCTCCTTAGGCACGAATCCAAAATGTTCCCAGATCGCTGATGTAACATTTGGTTTCCCAACAAGATCCATCGCAGCGGCAGAACCCGAACTAACAGACAACACCATATAAGGAATTTACGATTACGTAATTTGTGTATTAATATAAAATCTCCCGCTATATGGTAGGCTATGAATACAAATTAATATTGCAGCTGTTATTATTATTATTACACTTGTATACAAAACGTTGTACTTTGTACTTGTCATAGTGCCCACTCAAGCAGAAACGTTAACGTGGTGCGTGATGTGACGATACGACACGGTTGTCATGGCCACCGTGACAGCCTGAGCTGCATGCAGTCTTGAGAGCCTCAGAAACACAAACATTGATCTAGCTCCTCGTTTATCGTGGGGAGAATTTCTACCGGTATATCACAAACGAAAAGATATCGCTGTCTAATTAGCTAAAATGAAATGCTAACGACTGGACTGTACATATTAGCGCTGTGTACGAATGATGAGCTGTCATCAAGACGCATCTGAAAGCACAGATCATACACAGAGCGAGCTCTTTCTGCATGTTCCTATATACGGCATGTATCTAAAGCTAGAAGACAGGAGAAAAAACAGAAAGTAAGAAAAGACATGTACATGTATATATAATCACACGTGGTGAAATTAATTTGGCAGTTTGGCTCATTTTCTTGTCATGTGGTAAATCCTCCATGTTCACTCATGTACTGTGAGCTGACTACTATGAGACAACAGGAAACTTAAAGTGACCAAAGTGGCTTAAAATATTAAAAATCATTATTTTCAAACAGTCAAAACTTTTCCCACCAAAATTAAGTGAAAAGCAATCAGAAACATTTTAGGGAAAAATAAAAAAGTACAATAACCTGGTTGAATAACTGTGCACACCCTTTTATAATTGGGGGGGGGTGTGTGGCTATGTTCAGAATGAGCCAATCACATTCAATCTCATGTTCAAAAGTAATTATCATACAGCTGAAATTATTCTGATTAACCCCAAATAAAGACCAGCTGTTTCTGTAGGATTTTCTTCACATCTTCTTGGTTTCATCCGTCTGCTGAAGCCATGGTCCGTAAAGAGCTTACAAAGCCTTACGGTATCCCACTTATTAAAAGGTATCGATCAGGAGAGGGTTATAAAAGAATTTCCAAAACATCAGATATACTACGGAACACCGCGAAGGCCGTCATCAACAAGTGGAGAAAATGGAGCACCACAGTGACATCGCCAAGAACAGGACGTCCCTCCAAAATTTACAAAAGGACAAGACATAATCTTACCAGGGAGGCTGCCAAGAGACCTACAGTAACATTAAAGGAGCTGCAGGAATATCTGAGAAGTACTGATTACTCTCTGTGTGACAACAATCTCTTATATTCTTCACGTCTGGGCTATGAGGTAGGGCGGCCAGACGGAAGCCCTTTCTCAGAAAAAAAACTCAACTAAATCACCCCTAACCATGTGGCAAAATGTGTTATGGTCTGATGTTTGGTGAAAAAACAACAAGAACAACAACAAAAACACATCACCAAAAGAACACCACACCCACAATGAAGCATGGTGGCGGCAGCATTGTGCTTTAGGGCTGCTTTTCTTCAGCCAGAACTGGGGCTTTTATCAAGGTGGAGGGAATCATGAAATTATAAATACCAGTCCATTTTAGTGCTAGTCAGATGAAAAGTAATTGTGACCCAAAGCACACATCCAAATCAACAAAGGAACGGCTTAACAATGTTTTTGAATGACTTAACCAGAGCCCAGACCTGAATCCAACTATAAATCTGTGGGGTGACCTGAAGCGGGCGGTGCACAGGAGATGCCCTCACAATCTGATGGATCTAGAATGATTTTGTAATAAAGAGTGGGAAAATACTGCCAAGTCAAGATGAGCCACACTGATAGACTCTTCCCCAAAAGGACTGAGAGGTGTAATAACATCAAAGGCTGCTTCAACTAAGTATTAGTTTAGGGGTGTGTACACTTATGCAACCTGGTTATTGTTAACTTTTTTTATTTTTCCTATTTTTCTCTAGAAAATTTTCTGATTGCTTTTCACTTAATTTTTATATGTTGCAATTTCACATTAAAGGTGGGAAAATGTCTGATATGCTTCATCTTAGTCTTTTTATCTTCATTATTTTTTTTTTTACATCACAAAAAGGGGTGTGTAGACTTTTTATATCGATTGTATGATCGATCGTCAAGCGTCTCTATTCAGCAACAGCTTTCATAACTTGGTACAACCGTCAGTCCCCCTCACTCATATCTTCGGGTTTGAGATCCTTGTCTTCGTGCTGCTGTAAAGAAAAAGAGAAACGTGACTAGATTTAAAAATAAGTCTGAATCGAAATAAAATCGCATAAATATAATAACTACAGAATAGGGCTGAATGATTGATCAATTAAAAATTACATTTAATTATTATAATAAATGAATTAGAACATGTGAAAATCACTGATATGGTGAAGTTTTCTGTAAGGAGATGTTCATGTAACATTTATGGAAGGAGTCTCCAGTGTCAGTGCTTTGTAACAGGCAGAGGTAAATCTGTAACATTAAGTTTTCTGACCTTCCGATCTTCGGTACAGAGGAGTTTATGCTTTTTTTTTTGTGGTTTCTCTGTAACATGAAAAGCTGCAGGGTTATTTATTTATTTATTTATTTTTACTTATTATCTTCAAAAGAGAACAAAGAGAGGATGGCGAGGAACCTGCCAAAAAAAAAAACATCACAGCTACTGAGACACTGCACAGCGTAAACTCCTCTGTCCTGAAGACTTTCCCATGAACAGCTACAGCTGTAACAGTCAGTGTAACATTAATACATTAAAGCAGGGGATTGTTACCTCAGTTGATGCCGTCCGCAGCCCCATTCATTTGTCCATTCACGTCTCCATTCTTGTATATTTCACCTGTAAATTCACATTTTACACAATTACAATGTGAACATTTTGGAAACACCAAATACAAAATATTTCTGGTATTTGGTACACAGCACTGAACACTCAGAGAGTGCCTGAATCATCTCCCCTTATAACACCATACCCTAAAACATCCTGATATCATATGGAGTCATAAGACGTGTCGGTTCTCGTGCCTGGTTCCTGGTTCTTATGCTCACCAGCTGGAAACTTTTATATAAACATAATCATTATAAACTTAAAACACAATTCACACTTACCTGAAGGAGCCTGAATATATGCCACATTTCCATTCGGGACTGTCTGTCCATTCATTCTTGTGTTCGAAGAAGCTGTAGAGATTAAAGCACGAGAGTAAGATAAGACAAGCGATAAGATTTATTAATCCCAGGTGAGATATTCCAGTGTTACAGCAGCAGACAAGAGACATTAGACAGTATATGAAATCAGCAAAAGGGTATTACCTCATAAGTTAAAGTAAAATACTATACAGTGTGTAAACGTGTATAACTTGAATTGACATCAGGTATAAAGCATCTGTGATTATTTAGTTCTACTCACCAATAATCCCTCTCTGATGAAGGATATAGATGACACCTGCAATCACAGCCAGTAGAATCACACCTCCAATCACACCTCCGATGGCACCACTCAGAATTATGGGACAGTCCTTGCAATAGTTTCCATTTTGTTCTTGCAAACATAAGAAGAATAAGACCAATGTAACCCGATTACACCTATTACACTTTCAAATTCATTTTTCTTTGCACTGCTGTTTTTTTTTATTGAACAATGAGGCTCAGTAATGAAAATCCACTTACCCTTATCTGAAATTATAGCTTTCTCAAGAGTGATGTGGTTCACATAACAATCATACAGTGCTTTCTCAGCCTCCATGATCTCCACACTCTTCCTCAGCTGGTAGGTGCCATCACCATTGGGTCTGACTCCTGAGGAAGTTACCAGATGTTCAGGTAGGGAAGTTCTGGACTTTCTCACCTGCATCTGTACATCAGGAGGGTAGAAACCCGTGGCCAGGCAGGTCAGGGTCAACTTGTTGGAGTTAGTCACTGATTTCTTTGTAAGTAGATACACTTCCGGAGGAGCTGAAAGAAGATACAATGTTAATTTTCCTTCTAATTTTATCAAGACAAAAGTGACTCCAGTAAAATCCTTTGGATACTCACAAAGTTTTCTCAGCTGTTCTTGTCCATAGCCCATGAACTTGGTGAGCCAGTCCACACACTCTTTCTCCAGGTAGCCCTTGGTGTACTGGTTAAGGATGGGCACTTCATCCCATTTCCTTTTGGTCGGCTCAGCAGCTGGGACTGGAGCAATCCACCTCGAGTTTTTCTCATCGAAGGAGAGGAACTCGGAGCCATCGTAGCTGTACTCATCAACTCCTCTCACAAATTTAATATTTCCACCTGTATCTTCATCGATCACACAGCCATGTCTCCACTGAAGAACATGAAGGTCTGAAATGGAGACAGTACAGTGAAGATAACTGTCTGATACTAAATATGTGGAAATATGAAGCAATAACACTTCCCATTAAAAAAAATCATTATTCATGGAAATTCACTAACCAGACTTATTGTGTCCCATTCGATCCATCAGGATGTCCACGTTGACCTTAAACCACTGCTCTTTGCTCTTGCGGGACTGAGTGCCTTTCTCCCAGTAATCCTGTGGCATCTTCTCATTCATCCAGTCCTGTTTAGGAACCTTAGCCTGAGTGTTGCTGGTGTAGTAGTCGAGTTCTCGGTCATCGAGCGTGCCCAGTGCAGTAAACTCATAGATGCCGGGAAGTGTAAGGGGCTGGGAGAGAGCCGTGTAGGTGTAGAACAGAGAGTGCTCACCTGGAGGAGACAAATAAGGAGGTTATCTTACCAACTTTCACTTTTGGTTGAAACCAAATCCTGTCCCAAAGTTCGCACTTGCATTATTTGTCTGTTTAAGCATTCACATTGTACAACGCAAGCAGGTTTAGCAGTTCCAGACTGAAGTGCATGTGGAGCTTCTCTGCCTCACTGAATCAGGTCAAAATGGATATCTTTTGGCTTCTGATCATCTTTGGTCATCATTTGGTCATTCTGAAGTCCAATCAATGCATTTTTTCCCCTACTGAATATTCATAAACATTTTAAATGTCTGCATTATGCTACTGAATGATAATTTGATCATTCTTATTCAATATTACAGTGTCACGATATCCAGTAGCGTTTATGCCGATTATATTATATTATCAGACATTGCCAACCTTTATGCAATTTTGCATAGGAGCAATTTTAACATGAGAGTAAGCTGTTATGGGTTATCATTCCAAAACAGCAGTAGAACATGAGGTGAGCCAATCGACATTAATGTACGACTGAATGTTAGCGCTACAGCTGTCGTGGAAAATCACCTTAGCCAAAATAATAATCTCTCAGAGTCCAGGGGTTCTGGATCTCTATAAAGGGGGCGTAAATTCGGTCAGTTTATTTTTAAAGAAGTTTTTTAATTTACTGACTTACGTCGTGGATTTCAACAGTACATCTTAAGAAATCCGACTTGAAAAACACAGAGTACAAACTCAGGGTCTTTATGCAGGTGCAGACGCTGATCTTTCTGGGAAATAACAGAGCAAAGCCTAGAAGAAAGAGACCCCTTTATAACTGAAGAAAGGGGCTTGTCCTGGTTTCTTTGATTAATATACATGAATACTCTCATATCTTATACACCGATTATACATGATTGGATTATACTTTTGATTGCTTGACCTTCTTAACATACTGATTTATTCAATGATTTCTTTAATATATACCATGTGCTTTAAAAATATACCATATATTGCTGTGAAAAAGTATTTGCCCCTTCCTGATTTCCTCTTTCTTACAATATCGTGACACTAAATGTCCTTCAAATAAAATGTAATATAAAACAAAGTCAACGGTTTTTAAACGCTCATTTCATTTTATTGAAGGAAAACGATTAAGCAACACTAATATCACCAGCATTGTCCATAGGTGATTTGAACTCTCCAGTATTAACCGACACAGCCCCGCCCCCTTTTTATATAAACATAATATTTTCACTGTTTAAGAAAAATAATGCTATACAATCGTTGAAGTGTTCAAAGTACAATTTCACCGATAGTCAGTTACATACTACCATATTTAAAAATAACAGTTTCTTTCAAAAGAATTTCGTACGTTTTTGACTCCTTTTAATTTTTTATTTCCTTTTACGTTTCTAATGCCTGGTAAACCTGATTCATTTAAGTTCATTTAATTAATTTACATGTCCTAAATCTGAAAAACGATCTCACACGGTATTATTCACATGAAAAGTTTACACGTGTGCATTTCCAGGACATGTGTTTCCACATGATACTTACACACGTTACTCACAATCATACGTGAAATGTGGTTTTTCGGGGTTTTTGGGTTTTTTTTAGTAAGAGTCTGAACTGAGCTAAAAAAAAAATCTTCTACACAAAAATGAAGCAGTCTTGCATACTCCTGAAAGTAAAGTGAATGTGACTGACAGGTGGTCACATGGTGTGTAGGAGCCAAATGATGTACAGCAGCCTATACACTGGTGCAGTATAGAGCTGTGTTATTTTGAGTGTGGTTTCACATACGCGGAAATCACATGAACATGCACACAAGCACAAGAAGCCACATGTCAGCCTGTTAGGCCTAATTACACACCCCACCGACATGCTAAGTGTGGTTTTGGTATCTGCATTGAGGACATGTAAAACTTCAGAAGGGGATTTTTAAGCGTCATATTTAAATATCAATACACTCAGTATATACGATTAATAAAGCGGAGAAAACACAAGAGTACTAGAAATGGATAAAAGTGAGAATCCTAATCAGTATTATATTATAATATTGAATATTTATTTGAATTACTAAAGATTAAATCATTTCAACATAAGATATGCATGTTATAGGTCTGGCCTATTGCTATTAAATAATTAAAAAATGTACTAATGAGACGGGTAAATAAAGAAAAATCACTGAAGGCAGAGTAAGTTATTAGGTTACAGTAAATAATGTTGAAACAAATAAATAAACGGAACCGTGAGTTAATGATAAACATCAAAACAACGGTCGTAAAAAAACAAAACAAAACAACGAAGATTTTTTTAATAATTCAACCAAATATAGAAGATTAAACTTCAAACATATGTTTTAGTCTGATATTGTTACATTTCTGTGACTTGTTTGTTCAGTAATAACGTGTTTATAAAGTACTTTCGGTTTCAGGCGGAACTCACCTCCCTGCGCAGGCGCGAGAACACCGAGTGTAACAAACACACTCACTACAGCGATCATCTTCATCATCATCATCATCCTCATCACCCTTTACCATATACACTCCAGACAAATGGGTCTATAGGGATATCTTTTGCCCAGATATGAAGATTTTCGATCTTTTTTTTTTTTTTTCAGCTGCGTGCTTGCGTGCTCTTCTCGGAGAACCGTTGAGCGGAAATTCTCCTCACCGAAAGGAAACTGCGCATGCGCACCGTACATCAAGCGATTACAGCTTTAACTGTTTGTTTTGTTGGACAGTGATCATCATCATCATCATCATCATCATCTTCCAGACTCGTGGGTTTAGTCAAGAGGAACTGATCTGTAGGACTAATCTGGTCAGATGATGTTTTTAATGCGTGTTTCGGCCTTCACATTTATTTTTTAATTTATTTTTTTTTGGAGGAAATGTTGAGGGAAGGTCTGCCTCACCAGTAGGAGATAAAAAAGCCGTTTGACGTCTGAGTAGAGGCTGATGGTGAAGGATGGAGCTGGTGGAACATGAGCATGGTGTTAGTGTTTAGTAGAGTAGAGTAGTCTGGAGATTAGTGTTTAGTAGAGTAGAGTAGTCTGGAGATTAGTGTTTAGTAGAGTAGAGTAGTCTGGAGATTAGTGTTTAGTAGAGTAGAGTAGTCTGGAGATTAGTGTTTAGTTTGACAGAACTGTAACGCAAATATCTGAATATGATTAGGGGAGAGCTGTTAGAGCTCTCGCCAATCGCTGCTCATTATGTGGGTGCATAAGCGGCTCCACCAGCGGGCACCCTCAGAGCTCCAGCAGGAGACACAGCAGGAGGTCTTCTCAGCGGAGCTGCAACTGGAGGTTAACCAGGCGACCTCCAGCCCCGAGCTCCAGCCGGAGACCCAGCAGGAAGTCTCCACAGCGGAGCTGCAACTGGAGGTTAACAGGGCGACCTCCAGCCCCGAGCTCCAGCCGGAGAC
The DNA here is from genome assembly GCA_023630585.1 of Cranoglanis bouderius. Classification (NCBI taxonomy): domain Eukaryota; kingdom Metazoa; phylum Chordata; class Actinopteri; order Siluriformes; family Cranoglanididae; genus Cranoglanis; species Cranoglanis bouderius. Next base: position 23,140,832 of record CM042545.1, on the reverse strand, counting down.
CCAGCAGGAAGTCTCCACAGCGGAGCTGCAACTGGAGGTTAACAGGGCGACCTCCAGCCCCGAGCTCCAGCCAGAGACCCAGCAGGAAGTCTCCACAGCGGAGCTGCAACTGGAGGTTAACCAAGCGACCTCCAGCCCCGAGCTCCAACCGGAGGCCCAGCAGAAGGTCTCCAGAGCGGAGCTGCAACTGGAGGTTAACCAGGCGACCTCCAGCCCCAAGCAGCAGCCAGCGAATAAAGAGGAAACCTCTCCTGGCCTGCTCGTCTCAGAGGTTCTAGAATAAACCTCCACTCCAAGCCCATGTCCAGATTTCACTCCTGCTCCCAATCCTGTTCTCAGTCCTGCTTCCAATCCTGTTCTCAGTCCTGCTCCCAATCCAGTTCTCACCCTGGTTCTCAATCCTGTTCTCAGTCCTGCTCCCAATCCTGTTCTCAGTCCTGCTCCCAATCCAGTTCTCACCCTGGTTCCCAGTCCGGTTCCTACTCCGGTTCTCAATCCTGTTCTCAGTCCTGCTCCCAATCCAGTTCTCAGTCCTGCTCCCAATCCAGTTCTCACCCTGGTTCCCAGTCCGGTTCCTACTCTGGTTCTCAATCCTGTTCCCAGTCCGGTTCCCAGTCCTGCTCCTAGTCCAGCTCCCAGTCCTGTTCTCAATCCGGTTCCCAATCCGGTTCCCAGTCCGGTTCCCAATCCTGCTCCCAGTCCGGTTCCCAGTCCTGCTCCCAGTCCGGCTCCCAGTCCTGTTCTCAGTCCGGTTCCCAATCCTGCTCCCAGTCCAGTTCCCAGTCCTGCTCCCAGTCCGGCTCCCAGTCCTCTTCTCCATCCGGTTCCCAGTCCTGTTCTCAATCCGGTTCCAAGCCCCATTACCAATCATTTCCCAAGTCCAGTTTCTGATTTTTATGAGGGCTACATGGGTTTAATTTCGGGATGGGTGTTAGCCCTCCTCCTCAGTGCAGAGGGTGTTTTCACTCCCAGCTCCACTCATAACCCAGCTCACTCCTCAGTCTCCAGCCCTGTCTCCTCCTCAGTCTCCAGCCCTGTCTCCTCTTCTGTTTCCAACCCAACTCACTCCACTATCTCCTCGTCTGTTTCCAACCCTGTCTCCTCCTCTGTTTCCAACCCAACTCACTCCACTGTCTCTAATCCAGGAGCTGAAGCAGGTTCCAGACAGAGCGCCAGGTCACGCGCAGCTCGGAGATCCGGGCCTAGCACCAGGTCACGCGCAGCTCGGAGATCCGGGTCCAGCTCCAGGTCACGCGCAGCTCGGAGACCCAGGCCGAGCACCAGGTCACGCGCAGCTCAGAGATCCGGGCCGAGCACCAGGTCACGCGCAGCTCGGAGATCCGGGTCCAGCTCCAGGTCACGCGCAGCTCGGAGACCCAGGCCGAGCACCAGGTCACGCGCAGCTCAGAGATCCGGGCCGAGCACCAGGTCACGCGCAGCTCGGAGATCCGGGTCCAGCTCCAGGTCACGCGCAGCTCGGAGACCCAGGCCGAGCACCAGGTCACGCGCAGCTCAGAGATCCGGGCCGAGCACCAGGTCACGCGCAGCTCGGAGATCCGGGTCCAGCTCCAGGTCACGCGCAGCTCGGAGACCCAGGCCGAGCACCAGGTCACGCGCAGCTCAGAGATCCGGGCCGAGCACCAGGTCACGCGCAGCTCGGAGACCCAGGCTGAGCACCAGGTCATGCGCAGCTCGGAGTTCCAGGCTGAGCACCAGGTCACACGCAGCTCGGAGACCCAGGCCGAGCACCAGGTCATGCGCAGCTCGGAGACCCAGGCTGAGCACCAGGTCATGCGCAGCTCGGAGTTCCAGGCCCAGGGGTCCGGGTCCGCCAGAACGGACAAAACTTGCGGCGCGTCGGGAGCCGCGCCTTGGGGGGGGGCTCTGTTAGAGCTCTCGCCAATCGCTGCTCCGGGAAGGAGCAGCATGAATCGCTGCCCCGCTAAGGAGCAGCATGTCTACGCGCTTTCTAGCGCTAGTATTAAAAAAGAACTCTCCGCTGGACATTCCGATTCATAAAGACTCTGCGTTTGTTTACTTTGCCATGTGCATTTTTGTTTTTGTGTTGCATCATGTCTCTGCCCCCGCTTCCTGATTGGTCCTTTTGGTTTTTGTTTCATGTTCTGTCATTGGTTCTCCCGTTGTGTTCTGATTATTGTTTCCAGGTGTTGCTAGGTTTAATCTTGTTTGCCTTAGAATGAAGGTCGTTCCTTAAACCCATGTCTGTGCCCGCTTAGGCGGAAGATTGAGTTATATTGGGAGTATTGAGTTATATTGAGTAATATTGAGTTAGATCGAACGAAAATGAGATTTAACTGAACTGTAAACCTTGCGATTTGTCTTCTTGGATTTTTTGCCCTGTAAACCTTGCGAGTGCTTTTTATTTATTATGTTGATGTTTTCACTTTTGAATGTGCCTGATGTTTTTTTTGGTTTCTAATAAACTGACCGCTTTCCCCTGCGAGTGC
>CM042545.1:23103364-23133364 GCA_023630585.1 Cranoglanis bouderius | reverse complement strand
TCACTGAAAACATCTGACAATGTTTCATTTTATTCTTTGTACTTTGCTGCTTTTTATTGAATTAATAATTATTTTAAACCTTAAGAGGTAAAACAGTTCGCAGTAATCCAAGTGCAACACTTACCCGCTTCCTGAACTATTGGTTCTTTGATGGTGCTGTGGGTCACATAACAATCGTACAGTGCTTTGTCATCCTCCATGATCTCCACACTCTTCCTCAGCTGGTAGGTGCCATCACCATTGGGTCTGATTCCTGAGGATGTTACCAGATGTTCAGGTAGGGAAGTTCTGGACTTTCTCACCTGCATCTGTACATCAGGAGGGTAGAAACCCGTGGCCAGGCAGGTCAGGGTCAACTTGTTGCTGTCAGTCACTGATTTCTTTGTAAGTAGATACACTTCCGGAGGAGCTGAAAGAAGATACAATGTTAATTTTCCTTCTAATTTTATCAAGACAAAAGTGACTCCAGTAAAATCCTTTGGATACTCACAAAGTTTTCTCAGCTGTTCTTGTCCATAGCTCATGAACTTGGTGAGCCAGTCCACACACTCTTTCTCCAGGTAGCCCTTGGTGTACTGGTTAAGGATGGGCACTTCATCCCATTTCCTTTTGGTCGGCTCAGCAGCTGGGACTGGAGCAATCCACCTCGAGTTTTCCGTATCGAAGGAGAGGAACTCAGTGCCATCGTAGGCATACTCACTGATTCATCTTAGAAATTTAATATTCCCATCTGTATCTTCATCGATCACACAGCCATGTCTCCACTGAAGAACATGAAGGTCTGAAATGCGATGAAGTTAATGACTCTGTCTGACCCTCCTACCACTTTTTTAAATATAATTATCTATAATGAACTTTTACTAACCAGACTTATTGTGTCCCATTCGATCCATCAGGATGTCCAGGTTGACCTTAAACCACTGCTCTTTGCTCTTGCGGGACTGAGTGCCTTTCTCCCAGTAATCCTGTGGCATCTTCTCTCTCATCCAGTCCTGTTTAGGAACCCTAACCCGAGTCTTGCTGTTGTAGTAGTCGATCACTTGATCATCGAGCGTGCCCATAGCGATGAAGTCATATATCCCAGGCAGATTGAGAGGTTTAGAGAGGACCGTGTAGGTGTAGAACAGAGAGTGCTCACCTGGATGAAACATGTAGACACTACTACTTTAATCATATGTACAACACACTTAAAACATGTTCTCCAAAAACGGATTTACTTAATGCCAATAAAACATAATTTTACACAATAATAATAATATTATATAATTGTGACATTTTATTTATTATATATTCATTCATTCAGCCATCTTCAGTAAATGCTTTGTTGATCTAGCAGTGTATCTGTAGCCTACACTGGGAAGACTGGGAAGTTTGTCGTTAGAGTTTGGGGAAGAAACACGTGATGGTCAGGTGTCCACATACTTTTGTCCATACAGCGTATATACAGTAAATATCAGTTAATAAATGATAAATGATCTTTTGTGAGATTTAAAAAGTTTTAAGAAAAATTTAATGTAAGATGAGCCAAGTGAAAGGCTTTTAATTGATGACCAAACACAATGTTGTGATAGTAGAGAACTGGGGGTCTGAAATGGGTCTGATACTCCGTTCATTTACTCATACTCATAAAAATTCAGATATACTCTTCTGTACTTCAACCCTACACATCTGAAGCTACCTAATGACACTAGCTAATTTAAATTCAACCCATTAACTTTATAAAGAATGCTTCTAGCCTAAGTATGAACACGCTGGTCACTATTATATATATATATATATATATATATATATATATATATATATATATATATATATATATATATATATATATATATATGTATTTTTGTCAATCGTATAACATCCGGCTATAATTAGTCTTCTAAAGTGGTTTGAGTGATGGTCAGATTGTGATCCTATTAAATGAATCTGGATTTTTTTTGTTGATAATCCCTCTCCAGATGTCCTGATACTCAATATGAAATGTTTACTCAGATGTAAACAGTGTCTGTGACAGTTGCAGTAAGCAGTTTAGATGAAAACCACACAGAACAATATAGGTCAGGTCTCAGAGGTCACACCGTGGGCTTTTACATCCATGCACTTACAGGAAACCAGAGGAACACACACACATTTACACAGATACAACAGTTATACGTACACAAAGAGCACACAAAATATATCATAATACAATCACTAACCGATTTCCAAATGCTGTATAAATGAAGAATAAAATCTGAATAAACAATTAATAAACACAGTAAACATGAATAAATAAACTGAATCATATGAATAATATGTTATTCCTTTGTGACGACTTTTCATTTCGTATGAATGTTTTAATATTTTTTACTTTCGCTTTTGTCAGTGCAGTAATGTCCAGATGAACTCACCTCCAAGAGCTGGAAGTCCCACCATGAGGAAAACACACACTCCAGCCACCACCTTCATCACTCTGCTCATGTTTTACTCCAGATTAACGGCTTTATACAACACTATTATCCTGATGTTTTTAAATCAGTTGTTTTCTGCGTGTTGAGACGCTTGATTTCTGTAGAATAAACAAAAAACCGCTAAGCTACGTAGTTTAGTTATAGTTCTGCTAATGATGAGTCGTTTATGAACGAGTCGACTCTTTGATTTGGCTCTTTAAAGTGAACGTTGAGATCCGACTCGCATATATGAGTCGGGTTTTTTTTTCTTTCTTCTTTTTGTACATGCATGGAAATTTCACTATTCGTGAATTATTACTGAATAAATTAAATAATTAATCTTCGATAACAGCTTAAATGATTCGACAGAAACATCTGAGCTGTTCGTTCGTGTGAATCATGTGAGTCGTGTTTTTAACTCTACTGTGTGTATTGTAGAAGGAATCAGTTAAATGGAAATGAATGTTTTTAATGATTCACAGACACAATAACGTTAGCGCATGGATGGTCACTGTTTTATCGAAGGAGAAGCCTTTAACATTTAAACTTTACCAATGAGAATCATCTGTTTTCGGGGTACTGATTGAGAGTCGACTCCAAAAGAATCGACTCTTTCATTCCCGGTGCTAGGAACCGAGTGTCGGATCTAAAGAATTGGTATAAGTGATTCACCTGAATTCCGTTCTGTTGAACTAATTATTCCACACAACAGTCATTATCGGTATTTTTACTTTGGAAAAACAAATTAATATGGTAAATTTACCACCCAATAGCGTCTTACAGTAAATAAAAAGTGTTACCGAGGCTAAACCTGAAGGAGCTGAGAGGAAAGAGTTGGGTACAGGTTTACCTCAGGATAGCCCGCTAGTCCCTTTAACTAGCATTAGCTTTGATTTTGTTAACTAAAATATCAGTTGTTTATGAATGCTTAAATTACATAAATACAGCCGATAAAGTCATTGATTCACATCATATCTGCTTCTTTCAGATATGAATTTAAACTAGATATCATTTCTCGCAATCATGCTAATGCTAATCTAAAATCCAAGGGGAAAAGTTCACCTCAGAAGAAAATATTCTCGCATGATTATCAGATAAGTCTTTCATTAGTATTGGTTTGCAGTCTGTTATTATTGATTTTCCTAAACCTTTTAACTTGGACTTCATTTATATTTATCCCACAGAGCTGATGGATTCAGGACACTGATTCATTTTCTCCTAACAGCAGCTCTGGCAATAGTGCAGCTGCTAATTATTGCACTTCAAATATGTTTATTGCACTTCTAATATGTTACTGTTTCCATAGTAACAGCTCATTCACTGGGAGGACACAAGTGTGTAAACACAGTGCAGTGTTTATTTAGGGCAAATCACAGGCAGGCAACAGAAAAAGTATAATCCATATAACAAAAAGCTCAGAACAAGCAAGAAATCAAGCACCCACTAAGAGGGGGAATTCATGACAGAATCTTCCCTTTTTTTTAAAGCTCATCTCCTGACACACACAAAAAGTTACAGGGGGATCCCCCTGGGCAGAACAGGCCCTGAGGAGTCCCTGAGGTGGGTGTTGCCCAGAAAGATTGATGTCCACAGAAGAACGTGGAGGTTAAATGATGTAATCAATAAAGCAGGGAGATGGAGGATGAGGTGATGGACGTCTTCAGTGGAGCATGGAGACAGAGTGACATCCTTAATGAAGTCAGGAGGAAATGGACTGGACTAGACAAAAGAAGCCACTTCATTGGTCTTGGTCTGGGCTGGAAAGACTGCACTTGTCAGCCATGGTCTGGGCTGGACAGGCCTCCGTTCTCCCTCTGTCTCCAGTTGTTCTCTCGCAGGGGTAACCTAGGTTGGCCCAACTGTCCATGACGCTTCCGTAGGCTGTAACCTCAACATTTTTCCGTGGAGACTCCTCACTGATTACCTTCCTCAGGAGCCTGGAAAACTGTTATCCAGGCCTGAGTGTCCTGGTTTTCAGTCATTTGCTTGCTTTACTGGTAAGCTTTGATAACATAAACCTCATCCTCTCCCTCTAGTCAGGATTAGGGTCTATCAAGCACAGAAAGTACAGTTCACACTGCATTTTAAAGCCATCTTGGGAAACCTCATTTCCATTGTAATCGCTTGGTGCAAGCCAGGGAACTGAGAGCTGGAAGTGCACTGAGTCACACCCCAGCATAGAGATAGAAAGGAGGTGGCTTAGGAAACATCTTCAGTGCAGGGTCTCCTTAGGGGGGTTGCGGATGGGGAGGCAGTTTTAGGAGCGATCAGAGATGACGACGTGTCTCTTCACAGACAAACCCATCTGCCAGCATTCCTCAGATGGTCTCTTGCTTTGCATGCTAAGCCACTGAGTCCTTCAGGGATGAAGTCCTCTGTAATGTGCAGTGAAAGGCAGGACGCAAGTGCATAAACTCTGTGGTGTTCATTTATGGCTAACCATCAATCAACATCATAGTCTATAGCATAGGCCATTAAGTCACAGGCAGGTAACAGCAGAAAAGGATCATCCATAAGACAAAAAAACAAAGAACAAGCGATAATTAAAACCAGAGACCACAGAACACGGGAAAGCAGGCTTAGTAATGGACATAAACCCTGAACATTAATTGTCATTGAAACAAAGACACAAGAAGCATGCTTTTTTTTATAGCTATTTTTAGACTGGGGGGTTGGGGGCGGAGACAGAGACACTACTCAAAACTCACATGCACAGTGGGGGAAAAAAGTATTTGATCCCCTGCTGATTTTGTACGTTTGCCCACTGACAAAGAAATGATCAGTCTATGATTTTAATGGTAGGTGTATTTTAACAGTGAGAGACAGAATAACAACAAACAAATCAAGAAAAACGCATTTCAAAAAAGTTATAAATTGATTTGCATTTTAATGAGGGAAATAAGTATTTGATCCCCTATCAATCAGCAAGATTTCTGGCTCCCAGGTGTCTTTTACACAGGTAATGAGCTGAGATTAGGAGCACTCACAAGGGAGTGCTCCTAATCTCAGTTTGTTACCTGGATAAAAGACACCTGTCCACATAAGCAATCAATCAATCAGATTCCAAACTCTCCACCATGGCCAAGACCAAAGAGCTGTCCAAGGATGTCAGGGACAAGATTGTAGACCTACATAGGGCTGGAATGGGCTACAAGACCATCGCCAAGCAGCTTGGTGAGAAGGTGACAACAGCTGGTGCGATTATTCGCAAATGGAAGAAACTGTTAGTCTCCCTCGGTCTGGGGCTCCATGCAAGATCTCACCTCGTGGAGTTTCAATGATCATGAGAACGGTGAGGAATCAGCCCAGAACTACACGGGAGGATCTTGTTAATCATCTCTAGGCAGCTGGGACCATAGTCACCAAGAAAACAATTGGTAACACACTACACCGTGAAGGACTGAAATCCTGCAGCGCCCGCAAGGTCCCCCTGCTCAAGAAAGCACATATACAGGCCCGTCTGAAGTTTGCCAATGAACATCTGAATGTGTTGTGGTCAGATGAGACCAAAATCAAGCTCTTTGGCATCAACTCAACTCGCCGTGTTTGGAGGAGGAGGAATGCTGCCTATGACCCCAAGAACACCATCCCCACCGTCAAACATGGAGTTGGGAACATTATGCTTTGAGGGTGTTTTTCTGCTAAGGGGACAGGATAACTGCACCGCATCAAAGGGACGATGGACGGGGCCATATACCATCAAATCTTGTGTGAGAACCTCCTTCCCTCAGCCAGGGCATTGAAAATGACCTTAATGACTTGGAGAGGATCTGCAAAGAGGAGTGGGACAAAATCCCTCCTGAGATGTGTGCAAACCTGGTGGCCAACTACAAGAAACGTCTGACCTCTGTGATTGCCAATAAGGGTTTTGCCACCAAGTACTAAGTCGAAGGGGTCAAATACTTATTTCACTCATTACAATGCAAATCAATTTATAACTTTTTTGAAATGTGTTTTTCTGGATTTTTTTGTTGTTATTCTGTCTCTCACTGTTAAAATACACCTACCATTAAAATTATAGACTGATCATTTCTTTGTCAGTGGACAAACGTACAAAATCAGCAGGGGATAAAATACTTTTTTCCCCCACTGTAAGTGTAAACATGGATGGAGAGCGCATTCGGCACACTGAGGAGGAATTTGTGACAGGATTAAATGTAATCTGTTAACATTTTGTAGTCCTATATTAAAACAATTACCGCCTCTACCTGAAAAGAGAGAAATAAGATTGATCATTAAATAGAAGTATGGCACTGATTTCTTACAGACAAGACACTAGCGTAGTTCCCTGACTTATTAAACAAGCATAGTGCCATTTATTCTTTCTGAAACATATGGTTTATGTTTCCCTCAATGACCCTGGTGTGCATCCCTGATGAGTAAGTTCAATAGAAACTTAGTCCAGACTCTTTCATAGAAATCGGAGAAGAGAAGAGTCGTTGGAGCCATCAGAATTCATTTTAATGCTTTCACTGCTGGCAATCTTTGATTCAGTATTGACTTACTCACTAGGAAAATCTCAGTTCGGGTACAGTACGCAGACATCTAAAGAAATTGAGTGTTTTAAATATAGCTAGTGGACCGCCAATCATAGAACATTTGGGAAAATTATTATTAAAATAATCATTCCCTAAACAGAGGCTTTGGCGGAGGCATCTGGTTTCTACTGTACTGGAATGTAGGATAGACAGTTATGTTCCTATATAAATTTGACTTTTTTCTTTTTTTTTTAATTTGTAACAGCAATACTGTACATCCGTAAAACCAGACTGAAGAGGTCAGGTGTTCCAGTCAGGTGTTCTGGTGTTTTTCTATTTCCTGTCAGACAATATGGCTTACCAGGATTGCCACCAAGTTTAGCGGTTTCGGTAGTATCCACCTGAAACACAAAAAAAAAATCATTATTATCATGAAATAGGAGACAATAGACAGTATAATAAAGTACACTGTAACGAGATTTCAGTTGTATAGTGTCACAGTCACATTGCTATTTCTCCCACTAGACAATTTACCGCATTATATGCTTGTAAGACTAGTTTATAACCATAATCCATTGGGTTATGTATGCTAAATACCTGCAATGTGCTTGACACAAAAGCAAAACCCTCTGTTCTATTTCAAGACGCCATCCCAAATTGCTGAAAATGCACAATATACCCTATTCAATTATATTAAGCAGGTAAGTGAACTTGTTACATTGTTTAATGAATTTGCTTGAAAATTATATCTGGTTGAGTTTTGCCTTCTTTAACCTATATTTCTATAATCATCAGCAGCAGCAGCCTCTGGTTTCTAGAATTCTGCCTCTATTTAGATGTGACAGAATAAGACCAGAATATTCCATTTAAAAGTATATCTTTACAGTGGCAATTTAAACAATGTATATACATTAATATATAGAGTATAGATCATCTGTGATTATCTGTGTGGTTGTACTCACGGATTATTCTGCTCCTTCTAAAGAGATAGATGATGCCAACCATAGTCAGCGTTAGTACTGCGATCACTCCCCTTATGTTATCACTTGGAACTTTCAGTACAGTACAGTCTATGCATTTAATTGCTTCAAAAGAAAAACAAACAAAATATCAGACTAAAGGTGAGCTCAAAACTGAGCTACTACCTCCAACCATTACAAACTTTATTTACATGTAAGCTGTAAGCAGTAAATATCTTTGTTAGTAAGTAAAATACTACATTTACCTTCGCCACTTCTAATTAATGGTTCTCTAAAGGTGCTGTGGGTCACATAACAATCGTAAAGTGCTTTGTCATCCTCCATGATGTCCACACTTTTCCTCTGTTGGTAGGTGCCATCACCATTGGGTCTGACTACTGTGGATGTTATCAGATGTTTATGTGAAGTAGTTTGGAGCTTCCTCAAATGCATCTGGATATCTTTAGGGTGGAAGCCTGTGGCCAGGCAGGTCAAGGTCAACTTAAGAGGGTCAGTTACTGATTTCTTTGCAAATGTATAAACATCTGGTGGAGCTGAAAAGACAGAAATATTTGTGATGTTTTACTCCTTTTTTTGTAAATGTAAATCATGAACTGATGTGATTCCAGTAATCCTTTGGATACTCACAAAGTTTTCTCAGCTGTTCTTGTCCATAGCCCATGAACTTGGTGAGCCAGTCCACACACTCTTTCTCCAGGTAGCCCTTGGTGTACTGGTTAAGGATGGGCACTTCATCCCATTTCCTTTTGGTCGGCTCATCAGCTGGGACTGAAGCAATCCACCTCGAGTTTTTCTCATCGAAGGAGAGGAACTCGGAGCCATCGTAGCTGTACTCATCAACTCCTCTCACAAATTTAATATTTCCATCTGTATCTTCATCGATCACACAGCCATGTCTCCACTGAAGAACATGAAGGTCTGAAATGGAGACAGTACAGTGAAGATAACTGTCTGAGACTAAACATTAAGAATCATAAAGTAATAATGACCCCTGCCCTTTCATGAGTAATGATAAAGAGAACTGACTAACCAGACTTACTGTGTCTCATTCGATCCATCAGGATGTCCAGGTTGACCTTAAACCACTGCTCTTTGCTCTTGCGGGACTGAGTGCCTTTCTCCCAGTAATCCTGTGGCATCTTCTCTTTCATCCAGACCTGTTTAGGAACCTTAACCTGAGTCTTGCTGTCATAGTAGTCAAGTTCTCGGTCATCAAGCATGCCCAATGCAGTAAACTCATAGATTCCGGGAAGTTCAAGAGGTTTAGAGAGAGCCGTGTAGGTGTAGAACAGAGAGTGATGGCCTATGAGAAGAAAATAAAAGGAAACACCACCTCAGTGTGAGGTGCACTGACATAACAGCTAGTAATCTTGTTTGGTGTTTGGTGAACATTAACTGGAATAATTGGCCTTAATTAATGTTGATGATATGGTATATAGTGTGGCATTTCCTGCCACTGGATATACCGTAGCCTCTACACAAAACACTCTAAATTCAATAAAAAATAATACTCACAACACAGTGGATGAGAGAAGCAAAAATCAGATTTATTGCCCAAAAATATCAGCCAACATGAGATCAGTTCAAATGAGACGTCAAAGAAAGCGATCTGATCTACCCTGAGTCTGGTCCCTATTTATACTCTTCTCCCCCCCCTTCATATAAAACAATTTCCCATTATGTTTTGGTTTTCAGAAAACCAGGCTTTTCAGCCACCAGTATATCCAGGTTTTTCAAGGTTAGACGAAAAAAAACCCACTCTCCCCCCTTTTCTCCGCCTTCTTTCCTTCTTGCCCCGCCCCCTATAAAAGACCTCCGTGGCCCAATTTACCAAAATATCTCCCAGCAGTCTATTCAAGCAAACCTTTCTCCACGTTCTCTTCTTTGGTTCTCATATTAAACTGTTAGTCTTCGCTTCAATTTTATCTCTTCACATGGGTAAGTGTTGTTTTTATGTATTACAGATTCTGTCCATGATTTTAACATGTTTTTGTGTTTTACACACTACTTAAAGCTCTATTATAATCTAAGTCTTGAGATTACACATATTTGCTAGGATTCTAAGATCATGCTCACTGCTATAGGATTATGCTTTCATAGTGCTTTCTGCATGTGTATATATTTATTTACAATACATATAATATAATATAATATAATATAATATAATATAATGTAACACGTTGTTTTTCCCCTGTTTTCCTAGCCTCTCATGGACATGCGTTATCAGCTGCGGATGTTATGGCTTTATAACGAACTGACCTCGACATGTCCCAGGAGCTCCTCAGTCATGCACACCAATGCACTGCACGGCAAAGGGCCTGTTTTTATATTATTCTCCCTCTTAATAAACTACACTACGTGTTTACCTGGTCTTCTGTGTTTGTTATTTATATTTTATGCAAATTAATTACCACAATAGAATGACCAAAGTTTAATATAATGCTTATTGCTGTCTGAAAGATCAAAACCAAGCAAGTGGACAGCTGGATTTCTAATAGAAGATGCAGTCTGTTGTATGCGTTTTCACCACCATTTAACTTTTCCATTTTTTAGAACCTGGAACTGAAATGGACTTAATTGGGATTGTATGTCATGAATCTATACAAAGTAGCCCATAAGCGGAGAAGTACATGACTTTTGGTGGATGGTCTCTTCTAGGCAGTCACAGTTGTGCTCTATTCTTTTCATCTTTATAATGATGGCTGTTCAAAGTTTCGTTTTTTTTAAATAACCCAGACTTGACTTGATAGCTCCTTGTTCTTCATAATGCTGTTTGTTGAGGTATTTTCTGTAACACACCCTGGGTTCCCATAAATATAAAGACATCACGTGACACATGGGTGGATACATATGTTAAACTGTAATTATCTGTTTGTGTTTCAATATATAATTGTTGAAAAAGAGGGGATTATAAAGATATACATTGTAATTTCATTGATCTTCATGGAGATTTTTATGTCATTTCAGTTTGCTCTCAGAAAAGAAAAAAAGTCTAAATGTATTATGACCAACACACGGCAAAAATACTTAAAGTACATAACATGTTGCCTAGGAAACGCTCCCCACCCTAACCTTACCTGTCAGGTGAGTATTACGTAACGAAGACAGTTTACCAACTTTCACTATTTCTCATGCTTTATTCAGTGGTGCAGATAAACAGCAAACTAACAGTCGCTCAATTTATAGATTATTAATTTCACCAACCGAGCTGGCATTAAACAATATTTGAGAGAAAAAAAAAAAAAAAACTATTCACTTTTGGATCAGGGACATAATTAGTTTTACAATAACTTATAAAAAAAAATAATAACCTGCTGATTATTATAAATTTCGGACTTGTGAAGTTCTTGCAAGAATGGCTGTTAGATTGTTAATGTGATAAGGAGAGCAATCACCCACCTTCTGACTTCTACCATATGAATTAATTACTGGACTTGAATGGAGAAGGACTAAAAAGACACACACACACACACACACACACACACACACACACACACACACACACACACACACACACACACACACACACACACACACACACACACACACACACACACAGTACAAGTAGATTATTTGCGCCATAAAAGAATAGTTACTCACCGCTCAGGGCTGGGACAGCAGCACCAAACAACGCTAGTGCTAAAAAGATGATCGAAATCATCCTGTCTCTGCACCTGACGTCTGAGTGCCTCTGCTCTGATACCTGAACACCAAGTATGAGGAAGTTTAATAAAGGTGTGGCCACAACTAAAAGTATTCTTCATTAGTGGAATTAACCAATCAGCATTGATTAACGCTCTACAAAAGGAATTCAATTAAATTATATTTGTATGGCATTTTTTAACAATTGATACAAAACAGCTTTTTGGTTGTAAATAATTCAGATAAGATAAGAAATGTTACTAAAATAATTTATACATACAGTGGGTGTAGAAAAGAATCACCCCCCCCCCCCCCTTTAAAATAATCACATTTTGTTGCTTTTCAGCCTGAAATGAAGATGGACACAGTTTTTGATTTATCCAGCTGTATTTACTCAGTGCAACTTATAACATCCAAGTGAAAGATATAACACCAACATGTCAGAAAAAAATTAAAAAACAGAATCACTGAGTTGGAAAAATGATCACCCCCCTCCCTTGCTTATAAAACAAAAAACTGTGTCCGTCTTCATTTCAGGCTGAAAAGCAACAAAATGTGATTATTTTAAGGGGGGGGGGGGGGGATTCTTTTCTATACCCACTGTACATACACTTTCATTGCCTCCTCCTTTATGCCACATCATTAACCCTCATCATGAGCTGGTCCTGTCATCAGTAACACACTAGGTGTAAAAGTCGGTCTTCACCTATTATACAGATGTTTTTTTGTTTTTTTGTATATTTTTATGCATACTTTCATGTTGCACTGACAAATTCAAACACAAGATATAGTACCGTGTGCCATCTCTGGTAGCCTTTCAAAACACATTATGGCTTATTCCAGGTAAATAAATAAATAAATAATTACTGTGGTCTGATCGTTATCTATCTAAATTACAATTAAAAACAAATACCACCTGCTAAAACTATTCTCTCACCTGTTCTCAGGATTGGCTCTGGATCCACACAACCAGGACAAAGCAGTTACTGAAGATATATAAATGAATGAATTATTTCATATTTCTCTGTATCGCAGATGATAAGGAGGAGGAGAACAGAGACCTTATTGAAAGCTTTATTAGATGGTGTGACAACAACCACCTCCAGCTCAACATCGGGAAAACCAAGGAGCTGGAAGGTGGATGCGCCGGAAGTCCACCACCAGCTCCTTGGTTTTCCCGATGTTGAGCTGGAGGTGGTTGTTGTCACAAGAGGCCCCCCACCCCTGTTGCCATGGGGGGGGGGGGGGGGAGTGGAGCTAGTGGACACCTACAAGTTCCTAGGGGTGCAATGCAATAACAAACTGGACTGGTCAGACTGGTCAGACAACACTGAGACCCTCTATAAGAAAGGACAGAGCAGGATGTTGTTTCTGAGGAGGCTCAGGTCCTTTAATGCGTGCACTAGGCTGCTACAGATGTTTTACCAGTCTGTGGTGGCCAGTGTTATCTTCTTTGCTGTGGTGTGCTGGGAAGGTGGCATTGGGAATTGTGGGGCCAACAAACTGAGCAAGTTGGTGAGGAAGGCCAGCTCTGTAGTAGGGAGGAACCAGACAGGGTGGAGGAAGTGACTGAGAAGACGATGAGAGGGAAGCTGAAAGCTATCATGGACACTCCTTCTCATCCTCTCTACGCTGAGCTGAGGAGGCTCAGGAGCACATTCAGCCACAGATTCATCCAGCCACGTGCCTCAATACATCTGGGGGGCTCTTTCGTTCCATCAGCCATCAGCCTCCACAATGCTACAATACCCAGTACCTCCTACTCCACTGATTGAGTCTCACAGAAACACACACTCAACAGTTCATGGTCATTCCACAGATCTTGCACATGTATGTAAATAAATACTTGAGGATATTGCACAGGTACATATATAAATAGAACTCTAGCATATGTACATACACACAGACCTGTTTTATTGCTTCTATTATTTCTATTGTATAGGTATTTATTGAAATAATTGTCTTTCTTTGATGTTACTCATCCTACTTGTGCTGCTGTGTCAATTTGAATTTCCCCTACGGGGCATCAATAAAGGTACATCTCTCTCTCTCTCTCTCTCTCTCTCTCTCTCTCTCTCTCTCTCAAAGTATTCAGAACTTCACTCAGCGTGTTTTATGTTACTTTTAGCTGACTTTTCTTTCTTACGAATGTTTTAATTCACTTCAGTGTTGCAGTAAAGAAATGTCCAGCTGAACTCACCTCCAAGTGCTGGAACTCTGTAAGGAAAACACAACCTACAGCCACCGCCATCATCGAACTCTTTGCGTTTTAATCCAGATTTATTCACTTACACAAGCTTCTAATCCAGATTATTAAAAATCATTTGTTTTCTTGGTGTTGGCACTTGATTTCGTTAGTATAAACAAAAACGCTGCAACATGGCTATACGTTACATTTATAATAATGATGTCATTTGCTGTACTTAATCTGCTATACTTTACACAATAGCTTACAGTTTACAGTCCATGTTCTGTGTACTTATTGTTTTGTACTCATCTCACACGGTTGTGTATTTGCTCATTTCGTTCCAATGTATACGAGCTATATGGAGGAATGACGATAAAAGTCTTCTTGACTTGACTTTGCGAACTAGTTGCCTCGTTGGATCGGCTCTTTTAGGTGAACGTTGAGATTTTCTTCCTGTACATGCTGTCAATGTCATTACTCAGATGATTACAGTATTGATTCATTAATTAAATATTTTTCTATAACAGCTTAAATGATTCACTGGAAAGCTCTTTTCAACATCTGAGCTGCTCGTCTGTGTGAATTGTGAGTCTCGTTTTTGACTCTCAGCTGTGCTTTTCGTAAAATTGAATCAGTTGAATGTAAATGAATCTTTTTAATGAATCACAGACACAGCAGCAAAATAAGTGCAGGGATCCTCACAGTTTTATAGAAGCACAGCCTTGAAACATACGAAGAAAACTCTACCAATGAGGAAAACCAAACAATTTTATGATCTGTTTTCAGGCTACCGATTAAGAGTCAATCCCCAAAAGAATCAACTCTTTCGTTCCCAGTATTAGGAACCTAGTGTCGACTCTAAAGGTTTGATATAAGTGATTTGCATAAGTGATCGTCTTCCACACCAGAGACATTCAGTGTACTTTATTAAAGTGAGATAAAAGTATCAATACAAAAGTCTTACAGTGAATAAAAAGTGTTACAGAGGCTAAACCCAAACATCCTGAGAGGAGAGAGTCGGGTACAGGTTTACCTCAGGAAAGTCCTTGGTTCACACCAGATAATGTGATCATTTCGGTCAAATCACACTAATGCTAATCTAAAAATCGAGGGGAAAAAGTCCACCTCAGAAAAAAGCATACTGATAGATCAGTAGTATTATAGTTAATGGTTTATTTGATTACTTAAAACTGTATAGTAATATATTTATTTTTCTCAAACAAAATTCATACAAGTCTCTTTCTTTACATTTATGGCATTTGGCAGAGGCTCTTATCCAGAGCGACTTACATTTATCTCATTTATACAACTGAGCAGTTGAGGATTAAGGGCCTTACTCAAGGGCCCAACAGTGGCGGCTTGGTGGTGCTGGGGTTTGAACTCATGATCTTCTGAGCAGTAGACCAACACCTTAACCACTACCGCTACCAATCCAACAGTTGTGCAGCTGCCAAACACAGGTTTATATCGAAAGTTTTAACTGCATTTTAAAGGGGAGCAATTATCACCAGATGGAGGTAACGCTTCACAGTTAAAAAAAGAATACATTCTCACAACATGAAAGCATTTATACTTCAAATGAAGTTACTACATCTAAACTACATCTCAACAAAAAAACACCTGCACAAAATGGCCAGAAACTTGCCCCAAAGTTTCAAAATAGAAGTATTTTACATGTATTTCTTTCTTTCAGTTGGAAAACCATGTCACTGTACTGTGCACACATTTCTGACTGCGATATCTGCAATAGGCCTTTTCTTTTCTTTCTTTTTAATCATCTCCTGTTATGGACATTTCCACTCCACAATCCCCCCTCTTTCCCAGTCTATGCAAAACAGTTCCTTGCTGATTTGGACCACTTTCCTGACCATACATCAGAAGAAAGACATAGAAATAATGATCACTGTTCTATGCTCTCAAAACCTGACATTACACTCTAGGGTCACTCCATGAAAACTGCAGCCATAGAAACGTATATAAAACCACTGGCAATAAAATGTAACATTGCACTGAATACTGTTAAATATCGTGATTAATGTAAGGTGTTACGCTTTGAGATTTACAACAATCATATGCACCATCCATTAATTATATTTTGAGTTTGCATGGTGCACAGCGGGGTCATTTTCTTAGGCGTGTTGAATACAAAAGGACACTACCCGAGCGTCAAGTCTGCGTTCATCACGTAGATTTAAACGAAATATCAGTTCTTTTAGGATGAGGTATGGAGGTCATTACATGTCAGGAACCTCTTAAGTTATTTTATATTTTAATCTGATTTTGATTTGAAGTGTGAATTCAAGAGAGTGATCCTTTCAAGCATTCTGAAGGTAACTGGAGAGTCCCACTTACTTTCACAGGGTCCTGGTTACCTTCACAACATGTATTTATTACTGAGGCCAAAGACAAATTCGTTGTTGTCGTTGTTCTTTCGACTGCTCCTGTTAGGGGTCACCAGAGTGGATGGTTGGTCCACATATTTGACTTGGCACAGGTTTTACGTCGGATGCCCTTCCTAATGCAATCCTCACATTTTATCCTGGCTTGGGACCAGCACTGAGTGCAGTCCCTAGTGGCTGGGTTGGTTGGACTGCGGCCATGTCAGTGAGAGCGCAGGATCCTGAGCAGCTAGACTAGCTAGTGATAACTCATGCTTGAGTGGAGATGTCATCTTTTGACCCCTATGCCATTATGCTGGTAATGTCAGTGTGAGGGTGCGAGTGTTCATCAAAATTCATATTTTCTGGATTTTTACCCTCATACCACAGTTTGTCTGCAGTTTTCATGGAGTGACCCTTTACATTTTGCTTGACATAGCCTATGTTTGGTTAGATTTAATTCCAATTATTGCTTTAAAACATCTTCACAGCCACAGACCATTTTTAAACTTGCCTTAGGGAACCCGCAGACTTGATTTCTCAAATTAATTTTAACATTTGCAACTTTTGTACAGCACCCAGCAGGAATTAATCCTCTGAGAATGATGGATATGAATGTAGAATCTGGATATTCAAAGAAGAATAGCTTTTAGCTTGTTGTCACCCATGTATATAGTTTTATTTTTAAAATTTTTTTTTTTAAAAGCAGCTTAAATGTATATATATTTAATTGTTTTGCTCATTTAGATTTTTTTGGGGGATGAGTGGGAGTGCTTATTATTACATGCTCTGTTTTTAAGTGTAATATTTTTGAACTGCTTTCTTGTAAAGTGCTTGTATGCAAGTGTGTAATAGACAGGTTGATGGTTACATATGAAGGTTTGAAGGTTAAATCATCTCACATCCTTTATCCACAATGTTTATGTAAAATTCACACCTCCTCTCCACCTCCACCTAAAAGAAATAAATTACATTCATCGTTAATAGAAGTATGGCACCGACTTCTTACACATAAGACAATGTGAGATGGATGTTCTACATGTGCTTCATGTAAGTATTAAAAAGAGAACTGTATAAAATAGGTACAGATCCCATCTACATTACTCACTGATCTTACAGTTTATAAATGTTCTGGTACACTGGAAATTCTTCAGCACGGATGAAAGCTAACCTTGTGGCTAACGTTACCATTAAATATTACTGACATTAGTTAGCTACAGGCAACCTGCTTTATAACTGAACTTTCAAGTGTAACCAAGAACTTAACATCAACTAGCAGACTTGTAAGACAAAACTTTAAGGTTCTAGCTGTTTGAACACCCAGCATGTACTTTCTTTGTGTCTCAGAATTTCAATAATGTAAAAGTAAAGTTATAACATTACATTAAAGTGTAATGTTGTTGAGCTATAAATGTATATTTCAGTACTTTTGAATTTTTCTAGCATGGATGTCAAAACAGCTCTTCACCCAGATATAACCTTATAATACAAAGTATTATTGAACTAAAATTGTATATAAATAATGGGATCAGGATTACCAGGATTATTCAATTCAGATTACGGTAGCATAGGGGTATTTTCACCAATCTGCTTCAGGCTGTCTGCTCTTGATCCAGCACTGCTGTATCCATCTGTAGATCTGGAATCTGGAGGCAATTTAGAGTAACAATAATTCTCTTATTTACAGGTATGTTTAACATGGCCAAGTTCACTCCAGTGGTCCTGGTGATTGTTACTCCATTAATACACCTACATACTGCATTATTAAACTAAAGTTTTTTTTTTTTATTAATGATTTAATCAAGATTACCAGAATTACCAGATTCAGAGAGCATCCCGGTTCCCTCATTGACATTATCCTGGCTGCCGTCTCGTGATACACCTCTGCTGTCTTGTCCTGAAAAGCACCACAATGATCTGGTTTATTAAAGAAGTCCAGTTCCATTTCCTCTATCAGAATCATGATATACAGGCATATTTTCAATGGCCAAGTTTCCCCCCAATCACCCTTCTGGGTGTTCAAGACATGGTCTTGGTTTAATGGAGACACGGCTCAAACTTTTGCCCAGGGAAAAAAAAAAAATAAATTTACCAGAGTCACTTGCGCTGTCAGAATCTTTAACATCACGTGTGTCTGGAAAAAGGACAGAAAAGGTCAGGTTCAATCAGTTTTTATTGTCAATTATTCATTCACACGTTCATTATATCTAAAGAAATAAAACGTTTCAAATACGTCCATAGGCAGTGGACTTCCTTTTAGAAAAGATATTATTAATAAAATAAAAGGTTTTGACTTGTGGAAAAATAGACTGCATTCGTGCAACCCTTTTTTAATCCAAATATTTGTGACAGGAATACTGTTCATCCCTAACACCTAACCGAAGAGCAGCAAGTCTCAGTAGGCAGTAGTTTCAGTTCATCTATTTTTACGCATCTACCATTTTTTAATGCAACCATTCCTAAGACACTTGCCACCCTTTTTAATAATGCATGGTTCATTTACTACTAGTGTTTACTACAAAGTTCTCAGTTTGCCAGCATGTGGCTGTTAGTTAATTTTGTACCGTCTGTGGACGGAGTGTGTTAAGACCTATAAACCAGTAACCTTTTTCACTGGCTTGTATTAAGCACAAATTCCACCTACTATTAGCAAACACTGGAGCAGGAGCTGGAGCTGGAGCAGACACTGGAGCTGGAGCAGACACTGGAGCTGGAGCAGACACTGGAGCTGGAACGGGAGCAGGTGCTGTAGTAAACATGAAACACAAGAGCAAGATGTGAGAACACATAGTCTAAAGGTGCAATGGCCATGTTATCCTTTTCTGTTCTGAAATATGACTGCGAATCAGCTTACACTTAATTTAAATAATGAAGAATTCTGTGTGCACTACTACACAGCGCTAATTTCGGATTACTTATGGTTCACAGTGTGCTTTTTACATTTTCCTACAATTTTGTATGCTTAATATCACTTCTTGCATTAAGGTCCTAATCACCAGTTGTCCCTGAAACAGTTCATCATAACTGACCAAGCATAAATCTCACCTACCTGCAAGCGGCACATTAACAGAGCTGTTTGCTCGGGATCCAGCATTATGTCGCCAAGCTACACAGATTAAAGAAATAGAACAACTTATAAATAAATATGTCCATTATAAACACTGTTCTTGCTATTGTAGATAACAGAGAATTCTAAAACAAACAAACAAACAAATAAATAAATAAATAAATAAAACCATAATGAGCAGTATGGCTGTAACGATGCGTTGTGTACACATTGTGGAAATCAGAATGGAAATTATGCAGCTAATGCAATTGCACTGTTTGAACACCAGTTTGTGCAACCCATAGGGTTATAATATACAGAAAGCAGGCTGGTCACATGATCGTGTTCTTCTGTGGAGATCGTGCTATTACAGAGAATCATCTACACTCGTGAAGTGTTCGATAGCTTTGGATCAACCTACATGCATTATAGGTTTTACTGTTATTACACCCCAGGTTCTGCTACAGAGCTCATTATGTTTCAGTCAATCATTTCCCCGGGTCAGAGACTTGTATGTTTCCACAGTTTGGATGTTTCCAAGTATCTAAGAGTACATAACATCCATCATTATATAGTTATACTCACTGATTTTTCCCGTCTTTATAAGGAAGACGATAATGCCTGCCACCACGGCCACTGTGAGCACAGCTCCGACCACTCCACCGATGATACCACTCAGAACTTTTGGTACAGTACAATCTAGGCATTGAATTTCTTCAAAGGAAAAACAAACAAAAAAAACTGATTAATGGAACTACTACTTCTAACTACAGCATTAAATGAAAACTGTAAGTAACAATAATTATTCTTAGTAAGTAAATACCACATTTACCGTCACCAGGTGCAATAATTATTGGTTCCTTGAGGGTGATGTGGTTCACATAACAATCGTAAAGTGCTTTGTCAGCCTCCATGATGTCCACACTCTTCCTCTGCTGGTAGGTGCCATCACCATTGGGTCTCACTCCTGAGACTGTTAACATATGTTGAGGCAGAGAAGTTCTGAGCTTCCTCAAATGCATCTCGATATCTTTAGGGTAGAAGCCTGTGGCCAAGCAGGTCAGGGTCAACTTTCTGGGGTCAGTTACTGATTTCTTTGCAAACAGACTTACATCTGGTGGAGCTGAAAAGACAGAAACATTTATGATGTTTTTACTCCTTTTTTTTCAGAATGTCAATTGGGAACTGAAGTGACTCCAGTAGAATCCTTTGCATACTCACAATGTTTTCTCAGTTCTTTTTGTCCATAGTCCATGAACTTGGTGAGCCAGTCCACACACTCTTTCTCCAGGTAGCCCTTGGTGTACTGGTTAAGGATGGGCACTTCATCCCATTTCCTTTTGGTCGGCTCAGCAGCTGGGACTGGAGCAATCCACCTCGAGTTTTTCTCATCGAAGGAGAGGAACTCGGAGCCATCGTAGCTGTACTCATCAACTCCTCTCACAAATTTAATATTTCCACCTGTACCTTCATCGATCACACAGCCATGTCTCCACTGAAGAACATGAAGGGCTGAAATGGAGAGAGTACAGTGAAGATAACTGTCTGAGACTAAACATTTGGAAATATGAAGCAATAACACTTCCCATTAAAAAAAATCATTATTCATGGAAATTCACTAACCAGACTTATTGTGTCCCATTCGATCCATCAGGATGTCCACGTTGACCTTAAACCACTGCTCTTTGCTCTTGCGGGACTGAGTGCCTTTCTCCCAGTAATCCTGTGGCATCTTCTCTTTCATCCAGTCCTGTTTAGGAACCTTAGCCTGAGTCTTGCTGGTGTAGTAGTCGAGTTCTCGGTCATCGAGCGTGCCCAGTGCAGTAAACTCATAGATGCCGGGAAGTGTAAGGGGCTGGGAGAGAGCCGTGTAGGTGTAGAACAGAGAGTGCTCACCTGGAGGAGACAAATAAGAAGGTTATCTTACCAACTTTCACTTTTGGTTGAAACCAAATCCTGTCCCAAAGTTCACACTTGCATTATTTGTCTGTTTAAGCATTCACATTGTACAACGCAAGCAGGTTTAGCAGTTCCAGCGCAGTGAACTCATAGATTACGGGAAGTTCAAGAGATTTAGAGATTTAGAGAGAGAGAGAGAGAGAGAGAGAGAGAGAGAGAGAGAGAGAGAGAGAGAGAGAGAGAGAGAGAGAGATGTGTAGGTGTAAAAAAGTGAGTGCTCACCTATTAGAAAAGACAAAACACAGTGTGGCCACTCACCATAAAGTGCACTGACAAAGTAAGTACCAATTTTGGACATTTCACTATAATTCAGTAAAAATTCACTGGATGTGTCACTGATATTCAGTAAAAGGTCTATACTGGGATATGGTTAACCATATGGCCCTTAAAGGTCCTAATCCAGCTCACCAAATTCAACTTCTACACTACAGAGTTCAACTTCTACATTAAAATCGTCTCGTGGAGGATTGTGGATGAAATGAAAGACTCGAAAGAGGAACTAGTCTCTGTTAGTCCACTAGGGGGCAAAATAGTACAATAAAAACTCAACTTCTTACAAAATGTGTGCCAATACTTACTGATTAGCAGGATAAAATATAAAGATCTAACCATGCCTCTTTTCAAAAATATCTATTTTACAGCAACAAGGGGCAAATATGCATGCAATCAAAACTGTACATTTTTAATTGTAAATAAATGTAGTTGTAAATAGCTAAATAACAACTTCCTCCTGAAATTCAACATTATGGGCTACTTTTTCATGACATATAGCCCCAGTTAATCCCATTTCGGTTCCAGGTTTTACCACCACAACAGGAGGGAAAGTTGACAGGGTGAAGGTTTACGCAACACACGGTATTATCTGTCACAACACAGTAACGAGTTTACTTTCGTTTTTACAACATGGACTTTCCGGGGTTTTTTCTTCTACACTGTCACTAATAAAAAGTCTTTCCATACATCACACATGGACTTTGTTCCAGCACTCACTTGTGTTTTCTCCAATATATAATTTACAGAATTTCAATGTGTAATTGTATAACTGATGTAAAAAAAGATTAAACCATTATAGGAAAATCATCATGGTTATTTCTTGCTGTTTCAGCAGAAGAGAAAAAGGAGAACAGATGCCATATAGGAGGCTAGTTCTTATGTACGCATGTTTAAAAAACAAAAACAAAAAAACAAACAAAAAAAACAACTTCCTTGTTCCTTGTTCTACTTAAAGCGTGACGTAACGCGTTGCCTAGGTAACGCCCCACCCTACGCTTACCTGCCGGGAGAGTATCACCTCACCAACACTAACAGAATACACATTATTGATTATTTATGTTTAATGTTCCAGTTAATTATCAAACTATTAATTTTTATTTTGGTAACCTGAATTACTGATGTCACTAACCACGCAAAGGAAAAATATTCAAAACATCAGGCTAAAATAAATAAATTAATTAATTAAATTAAACGAATAAAACATTTGAATAAGGGGTGGAGACCTAACTAGTTTGAACATCTTACAAATAATTGGTGAGAATAAATTAGAAGTTGAGAAGTTGTAATAAAACCAGGAACAGGAAGCAGCGCTGTTCATCAACAACAAAACAGCAAAGACGCGGACTGGAATATCCGCCATATTGGGTTCAGAAATCCAACCTCTGACTTCTTCCACAGGGTTAGAGTGTTAAGTGTTTAGTGTTTAGTGTTTAGTGTTCACTGGATTTAATTATAAACACGATGGAAAGTCCATTAAAGCGACAAAACCCGAACTATTTTAATAACCTTTATGTTACTGCTTTACTTTCGATTTCAGAAAAAGTTTGGGACTAAAAGTACAAACAAAACAACTGTGGATTATTTGAGCTGAATAAAGTAGAGACTCACCGCTGAAAGCTGGAACAGCCGCACATGAGAGCACTGATGCTGAAAAGATTAGAGAAATCCACCCCATTTTCACATAACACCCCAGAAATAACACCGCAGTGGTTCTCCAGCTGTAGCCACAGACATATGATCACTGTCAGTCTGAGTCCTGAACAACAGTCAGAGACACGCCCTCCATAGGCGTGGCCATAACTAACCAACAGATTAACCAATCAGGGTCTGTCCGTGGTTAATCTCCAGGCAGAATGAACCCGTTTAGGTTCCGCAAATAAGACCTATAGGTACACCCTTGTGTAACTTGTAGTGTGTTAGTATAATAATAATAATAATAATAATAATAATAATAATAATAATAATAATAATAATAATCAGTTATGATCATATATTTACACACAGTTGTGCTTATAAGTTTACATACCCCTTGCAGGTAATAATTAAATAATTAAAAAAAAAAGAGAGGAATCATTAAAATTGCATGTTGTGTTTTATTTAGTTCTGCCCTGAATAAACTATTTCACATAACAGATGTTTACATAAAGCCCACAAGACACAATAATAACTGAACTGACACAAATGAACCCGATCAAAAGTTTACATCCCCTTGATTCCTAACACTGTGTGTCGTTACCTGGATGATCAGCGACTGTGTTTATGTTGTGTGATGGTTGTTCACGAGTCCCCTTGTTTGTCCTGAGCAGTTAAACTGCCCACTGTTCTTCAGAAAAATCCTCCAGGTCCTGCACATTCTTTACTTTTCCAGCATCTTCTGCATATTTGACCCCTTTCCAGTAGCAGACTATATGATGTTCAGATTCATCTTTTCACACCGAGGACGACTGAGGGTTATAACTGAGGTACGATAACTCGTACACAACTATTACGAAAGGTGCAAACATTCACTGATGCTCAAGAAGGCAACACGATACATTAAGAGCCGGGGTGGGGGTGTAAACTTTTGAAAAGGATGATCTTTGTAAATTGTTATTTTGTCTTCTGGGAAACATGTAAAAATCTTATGTAGCTTCTAAAGGGCAGTACTAAATGAAAAAAAAAATAAGAGCTTTAAACAAAATTATATATATATATATATATATATACTACTGTTATTTTGCCCTCGTCATATTTTATCCTAAAGGAAGAAGGAAGAAACAATGAGTACTAGTTAAAGATCATCCATTTATGGCAAACAGCTCATGTTTCATTTTGTCCAGGATTCACGAATGTTTTAAAACACATCCAGAGACAAAGCTATTTACTGTAACATAAATGCTGAGCATTTATTATGATCATGTCTGTCTCACACACAAACTCACACACAGACACAGACACGGATATATAAATATACTGTATATATGTATAAATATACACACATACTAATCCCTATACATCCATCTCTTCTTTCCTTCTGAAACATTTCTTTCACTTCCTCCCGAAGCGGAATCCGAAGCCTCCTTTCTGTCTGTTGAAAGCTTGCAGACCCCCGGCGATGGACGACAGCACTTCGTTTCTTTGTATATCACCTTCTTCCGTGTCCTCCTCCTCTTCTCCTCTCTTGTAGTACGCCGTCTCCATCGGGTGTTTCACCAAGGGCCCTAGAGCTCTCCGTCTCATCTCCATCATCTCCATCTTCTCCATCGGCTCCATCCAGGCCTCGATCAGTGCAGCTTCATAATCGGGGATGATGGGATGCAGCGGGAAGGTCAGGCCCCCTTCAGGGCAGAGCAACAGCAACGACATGAGCAGAGACGAGCAGATGTGGAACGGCTGGAGTTTCATCTGCATAGATTGAGGAAAGAACAATATTTAACGACCAAATTCGCCTCTTATGCTAAAGAAGACTCTTGCGTTGAATGTCTGGTGGTCCTTCGTCAAGAAGAAGTCAAATCTTAAACAGATTACCTTCTAGCAGAATTCTGTGGGTCTCTTATCCGACCACTCGTCTTTTCCTTAAATACGTCTCGTTTCACACCGGTCCCACCATCACACCCTCCGAGGACCAGCTGCCATTGGGCACAACCTCCCTGACGCACTAATCAAAGCTCTACGATGCCATCAACATTCCTCAGACCTGGAAACGCTGTTTGTTTAAATGGCACATCTAAAGTGGCCAATTACTCTGACCGGGGACAATCTATTCATTAAAAACGTCTCACACACACAAACACACGTAAACAAAGCCGTGATGTTTGCGATGCACTGACCTATCTCACCAGGAAGTGAGGGAAACATCTAGAAGAATCTGTTCGTGTACACATACTTGGCTATTATATAGGTGATAATGTGTGTTTTTAAGGGACGTATTGTTATCACTCTTCTGTTGTATTGTATTGATGTCACTCATGACATAAGACCGTGAGCATAGATGTATGCTTTTAGGGAAACACAATCAGAGCTTGTAATTGTGAGCAGGATTCACTATTCACTTTTCACTACTGCTATAAATGGAAGGTTTACTACTTTACAGCAGACCCATAGACATAGAAGTGTTTCCCAACTGCAACCACAGATCTACAGAAGATGACATAATAGGCCTCGGGATACATAATGTGGACTTCTGTGAGACCTGCATAGATGTGTCAACATTTGGGAGCTTAAAAACTCTGTACTCTTTGCGGTTTCGCTATTAACAGCCATGAACGTGTGCTCCAGTACTGCTTCAGGACAAGATGGCCGCTACACAGAGTCAACGGCATAAACTGCTTTGTATCAGACATCCACATTCTCGATCGTATAAATCACATTACTGATTATTATCGTGTACTCTGGACTTTAGTGTCCCATATGTTATTTGCGTTCTCTTTCAGACCAGTCGAGACGAGTTTTCTGGCAGGTTGCCGGTGTGTTGTCAAAACTTCTGTAAAGCAACCAACTGAATGCGACTGAAAGAAGCCTCGCACTCGAAGATTACCATTAGACACTGTAGGCTGATTTCAAAGCAGATATATTATAGACGTGAATCTGTTTCACCTCTTACACTGGAGGACGTTGCGGTTACACTGAGACGACGTTAAAGTCGTAAAACCACGAGGTCAAAGTTCTGTGATAACGCTGCGGTAGTTACAAGATTATGATTTAATCCAACGCACAGCCCGAAAGACAATATTCTAACACACGCTAATTCTTCAGCCTTTATGGTCATTAGCTGTGGTCAGAGATCAGGGTCAGAGGTCAGTCATGCTACAGAACCACAAAAGATTAAAGGTCTTCCTGGTGCCTCTGTGATTGAACCCAATATCAACATGAAATAAGTAAATGTTGTTTGTGAGTTAAATGTGTAGTCATGTTTCCTTTGGCTGGATGTTTATTAATCCTGTTCACCTGGCAAGAAAGGAATAAAAGGGGAAAAAAATACTCTTAAATGTATCTCATTGTTTGTTTTCCATTTTCTTTCTTTAAATGATTGTGCATTAGTGTCCATGCTGTTTAGATTTGATTCACTACATGAACAGTGACTCAGTGAAACCTGTTCAGCTGGTTTTTATTTTTGTTGAAAGGAAACCACACAGTCTGTTAGAGGTAAAATTCACTCCATGGCTCTGTGGTGTTCACTCTGAGAATGTGTCCAATCTCATCTGATTATAAGGTCTGGCTTGGATGGGAGATCAGTGTTCAGGACTCAGACATGCTCTTGATCTTTAAGCCCAGTTTGAAAATGTAGTTTTTAATTTCAAAACTTTCTAAAGTTCAATTCAGTTCAGTTTTATTTGTATAGCGCTTTTAACAATGGACATTCTCACAATGCAGCTTTACAGAAATATATAAATTGAGGATATAGATTTTAATCGTATGAATTTATCCCTAATGAGCAGCCAGAGGTGACGGTGGTGAGGAAAAACTCCCTGAGACGATATAAGGAAGAAACCTTGAGAGGAACCAGACCCATCGTCATCTGGGTGACACCGGATAGTGCGATTATAAAAAATTCTCTTCTATAACTATGCTCTACATAATAAAACAAAAAGTGCAACCATCCCGTGCAATCGCATTCCCAAGACATCGCCCAAAACCGTTCGTATCAACCACAGTCCAATGCCATCTCCAAGGTTTCCGAGTGTGTCTTTAGGCTGTCCATATGGGTCCATCTTCAGCAACAGCGCGTGGTTTCCAAGTGATGAAAACTCAGACCAGAAGTAGGGCATCAGGATGGATAAAGTTGTCCTGAAGTTTACAGAACATCCTGACAAAATAAAAAATCCGAGCTGAGGAAGTGTACTGTGTATATATCACTTTAAAAAAGGATCCAGGAGCTAAAAAGGTATCAAGAAGAAAAACAAACAGCAATTTGGAGTGCTGCACACTTATCCGGTTAAAACACACACATTAGGGATTCTTAAGGGATCTAAATTTTAATATAGCTCTCAATTCCCGTAGAAAGTATATATTTAATAAAAGTAACTCCTTTTCTGCTCTTTGTACTGCGCTAACTTGTATAAAATGTATAAACCACTTATAATGAGCAATAATTTGGACTTTGTTCTGTACACTTCCCCAGTAAAGAGTTGTTTAAGGGGACGTCATTGGATCATTTGGGATGTTTAGCTTCAGAAAACGGTTCTAGTTGGAAGGCTTTCTGACAGGAAAACACTCCACATAGAACCTTAAAGAGTTTACCAAGAGAGACAAGCAGAGATCTAAACTGTCCGAACCGATGGCTCACAATTCCCTTAATATGCACTCTTTGTAGTGCACTAGATGGTTCTTTACTGGTTCTTTTTACGGTTCTTGAAACATTCGTTCTGATAGGAAAATATTCTGTTGAAGTGTTCTACATAGAACCTTTAAGTATTCACTAAGAGAAACCACCAAATAACCTTCATAAGGGTTATAAAGTGTCTAAAAGTCTTGTCCTGTTTGAGTGAGGCTGACTGAATGAGTGAGCAGGGTAGTGCATATGTGTTTATAGGGAATGTAGTCTGGGGCGGCCATGTTTGTAGGCCGTGGGGTTTGCTGGGAACTGGAGTTCGTGGATTGCTGTGAACTGACAATAGGGTTCTTCACAGGTTCCTTAAAGGTTCTTTGGATAATTTCAGGTTTTTCACTTCCAAAAAAAAAAAAAGAAAGACTTGAGATTTGATGTTTTACACAGAACCTTTTTGGCTGCCCAAGTCTTCTACTGTTAGTTTAAAGTCGCAGCCTTTGCATTTGGCTCTGCACACTGCCATGGTCAGGATGGTCATAATTAGATCGGATGATACAGATGAGAAGTTACAGCAGAAGAGTACACACAGCTGGATGCGTTCAGGACATATTTTGGTCACAATCCACTTGCCATGGACATGACTGACTTTTATGTACATAAACTCAACAACAAACTCATCTGCTGCTGCTGTTAGTGTTTGCGCTTGTATTTATGCTTAGAATTTTTAAAAATGGCACCACCTATTTTAATGAACAATTCACATTGTGTGTGTGTGTTTATTGGGTTGTGGTTCAGATCAGTCCAGCTGTGTCCTGATCCTGAAGTGTCAGGGCTTTTATCACAGGAACTTGCATCATAGCGAAGAAAAGTAAGCTTTGAGAGAGAAGAGAGCTCGAGCAGATCGAAGCTGATGATCGGGGGATCTCGAGCAACATGAGGGGGCGTCATAGCAACCGTCATCATGGCTTCGCATAACAAAGGAAATGAAGGATAAGAGCAAGGGGTTTCTCTCAAAGAAGAAAAGCGGAAAGACAGAAAATGTGATCGATAAGCTGCTATGAGGCGAATGTACAGTAGGTAACAGGTAATGGAAGTGTATATGTCTCTGTACGGCACAAAGGCAAGGAGAAAAACAAACTTCCTCTCTCAGCACATACAGTATTTTGGTGTCACCCCCACATCAGACTCAGGAAGGAAGGGGGTGTGGCTTCCTGGGTTCCACAGTGTGAAGACAGAGACTGTACAATAAATCCTGTTATAAAGGAAATACTGTTACCACAATGAAGTTGATTATTTTGTTATAACACGTTTTTTTTATTTATTATTTTACATTTTATTAATTTTTTTATTTATTTATTTATTTAATAAAGTACAACATACTTTTTAAAATCTACATTTAATGCTGTGGAACATCTTGCAAAACAAAACAAAAATCTTTTGGTTCTGTTATTTCTGAGTGAGTTAGTGATATAGTTTAAATAAAGTGGAAATATATTGCGCCAAATAATATTCCACTATACAGAGCTCTGTGTTTCAAACCGAGCCTGATCCCATGGGTTTAAAGTGAAAACATAAATTACACAGACAGAGGATCAGACTCCAGAGAGAGACCTGATCAAATGAGTCAGATGTTCTTGACGTTGTCATGGTGATAATGGTGACCGAAAGTCACCCATCACCGTACATTCGAACTATTCGAAGCATTTCCATCTTTCTGGAACAACAAACAAACAAATATGAATCACTAGAAATTATTTCGACTACACAAGATCCAATCAGTGTTGTTTTCCGTCACCAAAAAGTCACTATTTATATCACTATAATAGGGTATAAGGGTAGGGAAGGGTAGGGCAGGGCAGAGCAGTGGTAGCTCAGTGGTTAAGCTGTTGGGCTACTGATTTGAAGGTTGTGAGTTCAAATCCCAGCACCACCACTGTTGGGCCCTTGAGCAAGGCCCTTAACCCTTACCTGCTCAGATGTATAAATGACATAAATATAAGTCGCTCTGGATAAGGGCGTCTGCCAAATGCCATAAATGTGGTTTGTGTAAAATGCACCAGGTGTGTATGGGTGTAAACATTCCTCTAACTTGAAATCCCCCATGACTTCACGGCAACATAAACCAGTAGTGCTGGATTCCAGATGTGTGTGTGTCTGAAAAACTTTCACAATGATGCCTAAAAGTGACCTTGTCTCACAAATACATAAGAAAGAAACACATAAAAACTGTTCAAATCGATGAGGTCATGATATTACTGCTACAGTACATCACGATCAATAACATGTAGTTATGTATATTTTAATTTGCTTATATATATATATATATATATATATATATATATATACATATATACACATATATACACATATACATATATAC